>CAJNYU010000978.1:0-21253 GCA_905331475.1 Rotaria socialis | reverse complement strand
TGGCTTAGCATTTGTCGAACAAGATCTTCTGTAATACCCGCTGATATATTTTGTACAAATATGGAACGAATATAACGTTCAACGCGTACTGATGGCATTTTTCTAGAATAAAATATTTCTCTTGATAATAAGTGCAATTTTTTTATTTTTTCATAATAATATTATTGACGGAAGAAAGCTTTTAATTTAGTAATAAATAGATAGTTCGAGAAAAAGAACGATTATAAATAATTTTTCTTGATTAATAGCTTTGTTTTTCTTTTGCGAATGCTTGAATATCGAAAAAAGGAAAAAATCACACAAGCACATCTTTAACGAGCAAAATCCCATCGAGATCGATCAGTATCAGCATTTTTTTCGCTAGATGACACTTTAGGCCACCATGATGCTGATGAATTTTCTTGTGCTTCATTAGAATTCGAAAACTAGAACGAATTTATAGACTAATTAAATAAAGGAAAAGGTTTTAAAAGTAATTTACTGGATTAGTTATTTCATTTTCTTGTCTATCGGATGTAATAATATCATCAGAAGTTGGATCAGATACTGGTAAAAATGTTAACCAAGAATTATTTTTTGTTGGCTTTGCTATTTCAGTTTGTGATGGGACAGCAGCAGGTGACATAGGTTCATTCCACTGAGTACTTCGTTGTGTATCTTTAGTAGATGGCCATATCAATGCTTCTTCACTTGATATTTGCTGTCGCGCCAAAGAGATATTTGCGCTTTCTGGCCATGATGAATCATATTTTGATGCCCATTCTATTGGCGAATACGGTGTCCACGAGACATTTGGAGTTGAAATCTCATTAATACTGGTTGATGAAATTGCTATGATGGGAACCTTTGGTGTTGACAAATTTGTTGATATACTATTTTGACGATCAAGAAGATGATTTATTTGAACGAGTACGTCAGGTGTATTGGGCGATTCAATAGAATCAGTAAATACTGATGATTGTTTAGCTGGTTGACATGAAAGTTTATTTGGTCGTTGAATTGGACCAAGTTCATGTTGTGCAACTGTTGGTAATGGTTCAATACTGAAATTTAATAAACAGACAAAACTAGGTTTCACATAAACTCTATTCTCTTGAGGATTCTTTGCAAACGCAATTTTTCACATATTTATTGATAAAATCAGGTCAAGCTACTCTTATTATATCATTCGATTTGAACTAGACTCATAGTAGATCAGATAGCTTTAACAAATCTCAGTTAATGCATCGAAAAAAATCGTAAAATAAGCTCTAAAGATTTTTTTGTCTCGCAATTATGCTACCTCGTTGTTCTCACTGTAAAACAAAAGAAAAAAACGATCTACAGTTTGAGTTTTGATATTCGTTCTACTCGTACTTTTCTTTTACAGCAGATGTAGATACTGTCGATTTTTCTTCCATATTTTTCATTAGCGTAGATGGCGACATCATAGTTGAGATATTATTAGTTGTCAAATTTTGTTGTGTTTGTGTACGTTCATCAATATCATTTATTTCATCCATAGAAAATTCTGTTTGGCAAACGTATCGATCAGAATCTGAGATAAATAATCAATTAGATCATTGCATTAAAAATTTCGACTCACTTGATGATGGAAAAGACATTAAATTAAGTATGTTAAATAAACGTTTAAAATTATTAAATAGCAGAGAAATGAATTTTAAAAATGTTAAAAATTAAAGATTAATTAATTTGTGATTCTTCCGTTGACTCCTCTGGATGTTTTCGGTCTGCATTTAAATAAAACACCGCTTTTTATACAATCGTATTGAGTAATTACAAATAGAGAACGCAAACCCAGAAAAATAAAATTAAAAAAAAACATGCACTTACCAATCGGCACCAATGTAGAATGAGAAAAAGAAAACGTTTCGTTCTGCGTATCTGCTACACTTAATATATTATTCAGAAGTATTGCAAGAATGAAGATATCGCCGATGATAAAATAGGTATCAGACTCCGTCGTCGTCCTATGTATCTGAAAAAAGTTAAGAAATTTCATTGAAAACTTTATTGATTGACGGTGGTAATAATAGAAGTGAGGTTATCAGTGAGCAACTATCGAAAGTTACAGAGGACTTGGTTGATCTTCAAAAGAAAAGAAAATCTATATTTTAATAAACAGCAAATCATGAAGAAACAAAAAAACTGCACTTGGATCAAATACCAATCTTAAGCTACAAATAACTTTCCTCTCCGTAATTTTGTGCATTTATTGCCATAGAATTTTCGTAGGACGAAGTGTATTTATTTGAAAATTTAGAAAAAAGCCATATATATATATGCAAAATAAGTTGAGAGAATAGGAGTATTTCACTGTTTGACAAGAAAATTCAATTAACAAGTATTACTGTTGAACGACAATTTAAGTTCGATTTTGTGTGGACAGTGGCATGTTTGCAATACGTCTTTTTTTCGACCATATTTCAGGTGAACAAGCGAGACAAACAAGTGGCATTAAAAGCTGAACAAAATAGGGCGTATAATGTAAATAATAAGAGAACGTTTTAGAGATGAACGTTGAAATAAAACAAATTCGAATAATTGAAACTAAAGCTAAAGGAAACCAAAATAATAAGTAAAGAGTTGAAATAACGATCAACTGTAATGTTAGTTTTCTTGTCGATCGCCATTTCAATGTTCGTTTCATTTTCTTTGCTTGAAATAAAACACGAACAAGTAAACTGACACTTGCGAACGGTATTAAAAGCGATGGTAGCAATACATTTGTTGTCCAATCAAACATTGATAGCCAAGTAGCATTACTATAACAGATAGGACCGCAAAGAAATGATGAGTAGTCGAAAACATTTTTGCACGGATATAAAATAATGCATACAAAATAAAATCTCGGAATATAGATTACGCAGAGAATCAAGGGAACATAATGCCATATGATTTTGCCTCGTTGTGTTTGAACCCAGCGAGAGTGAAATATAAAAATATGTCGTTCGATTGAAGTCCACGTCATCAATGATACATTGGTTGTTTGCAGACCATAAACATACCAAATCCAAAATAAACAAAAGCTTTTCGTAGCTGGTTGAACATAGCCGACACGAAGATATTGCAGTGCTATTGGTAATTCTGTTGTTGTGTCCAAGAACGATATGATAATTATTGCAATCATTGAATGGTTATTTATGTGACAACGAAATTGACGATCAGTAACAATTTTATATAAAATATAAATTGATATTAATATGGAAGGAACTGCTAATGATGTAAATAAATATAATTTTATATAGCGATCAGTTATGAGCTCTGCAGCTGTTCGTGCATCACCTTCACTTTTATTCATTTTTCTATTAGATGAGTTGTTCTATTTAGAATGATAATGATTTTTATAAACCTTCTTTTTACAGAATGGCTCTTATTTTTTTCTCTCAATTATAATTACCCATTCATAGACATATTAATTGTAAATGTTCACTGTTATCATCCGTAAAACACAATGAAGGCAGTATCCTACTTACGCATGTCGACTAGGTAACTGTTTCAGTTCAATTTTTTGCCCTACACTAAAAGAATTCATTCGCATGAAATCTCCGTACGTTCAGACGTATTGACAAGAAAAATAATTAAACGAAGACTATACCAAAGAAGATTTGCCAGGAACTTTTTCTGTGTATTTCAAATAGTCTATGGCGTGTTTTACTTGTACGACTTCCAAAATATCTAATGAGCTACGAAGCGTCCGTCAATCATTCGCTATCCATACGACAGATAGAGTAGCAAGAAAGAATTTTAATAATAATATCCTACGACATCGTTACACTAGATGCAGCGAAACCCATTATTCTATGTGTAAAAGAAACTAGTAAACAACTTGAGAGAATTCCGTAGTAAATTGTTTCCTTTCGTACTCTCGTTTTTCTTGAAGGTCAGCTAATTGGGAGTTTTTGTTGATGTTTTCTTCTTCTGTCATTGACGAAGAATTAGCTTCGGAGAAGTTGCTGTAGGTGTCTTCATGCGAATTGACAATAGTTCGAGTACTTATATTAATTCATGAATATTTTGAACAAAATTAATTATTCCTTCGATACAGAAATGCGAAGATTTTCTGAAAAAAGTTTGTCTATATTTGTTGATGGCATCCAAACAATTTTACCGTCAAAAACTTGCCACTGATATACTTTAATATGGAAACGAGAATAAAATAGGGGTAAATATAAACCAATACCTAAAAATATAGCAATCTATATCTAATTTTAAAATTTATTCATATCTAATTCATTAAATAACAATACTTAACAACACAAAGTTATATACAATTAATTATTAAAGTAATAGAAAAAAGTCTTGAGGGTGCGGAGTGTGGGCGTGGGTGTTCTTATTTCTCTTTACACCTATACTCCACGCAAGACATTTTCTAAGCTAACTTTTTTCTTATCACTGATCGCCATTCCCAGCTCATATATACTCTTTCAATTAATTTATAAGTACTTGTCAATTATAGATTACGTTCAAATTAATTAGATAAGTCGATAAATTCATTGATAGTCATTTGTTAACAGTGATAATATATTGAATTAAAAGATGTTGAATTACAAAATTAGATTAATCAATTTTTTTAAAGGCATTCTTTCGCCAGAATAGATACTACCGTATTAAGTTAGGCAATATTGATATATTTTAGATACGGATTGCTATAGGTTTAGATATTACATTAAATGCGTGCCAATAAAATATTTGTGTTCAACAATTTTATCTAAAATAGTATATATATACACAGGATGTCGCCTGTAGTGACCAGTAACCAAATGAGACCTTCATAAATTGTTGTAGCTAATTTGAATTTAATAGAAAATAAAAAGCCGTAGACCAGCTGTTTACTGTGAATATATCAAGGGAAGTAGAATATTGACTTAGTCTTCCTCACGCAGTGTAATGTATTGCAAAACAACATTCACTCATCATGTATAAGAAACATGCAGCTGATGATCAAGAAATTCCAGTAACTTACATTTTTATTATTTCTCGCATGTCCTACTCTTCTACAGAAGATTCCACGTTTAACAAAACCAATGAATTAGCTATATTTAGAGTACTAGAAATATTCTTGAGTCCCGTATTGTGTTCTCATATATGTTTTTCGCGAACATAGAGTGCAAAAAAAAGCTAATTTAGATACCAGATCTAACTGATAAAAGTATTTTTCTAGTAGACAATTGCTTTAAGTTAGATTCATATTTTAATTAGAATCATTAAAGAAATGTAGCGTGCCTTTAGTTGATAAGGCACATTGGCATCAGGGCTTTACTTAACATAAAGTTGAGAATCAATTCAATCTGTTGATTCAAATAATTTCGATGAATTATCATCGTTAAAAATTATTTGGATGAATAGTTCAATTTCAGCTAGCTCTATTTGAGGGTTAGAGAATGAAATCCTACTGCAGATCTACTGGCATTTTCATTATTATTTAGTATATATTTTCTTTTACACTTTTCAATAATTCTTTTCGATGTATAGTGATTTCAAATGTACGTTCAACGATTTCTTCGATAGATATCGAATGATCTTTTTTTTTTATGAAACTCTATTGGCTTCCCATATTCTCCCAGGCGATGATAATCAATACTTTGTCATGTGACACTCGTTGGATTCTTGAATCAAGTACAATACGTTATAATTTCCATCAAATTATGAATGTTTATATATCTTATCTAATTTAATATCACACTAAAAAAACAGCCGATATTATTGTTTGCATTCAACGAACCGTCACCATGATGAATCAACATTGTTTTGAAAATCTATTTAAAATAGGAGCTTAGAATCGTTACAATTTTTTTTATTTTGTTCTCATTTCTTACAAGGACTCATAGAGCCCGCTAAATTACGCGACATTTTCTTTTTCTTTCTTGTGTAAGTTGTCAACAAAATAAGGTCTTGCATCGACACGTGGATGAGTGACTCTGTTAAAAAGAGAAAAAATATAGTCATTTTCGTTCTTCTGAAGACATGCATTAGTAACCACTCAGTATAAAAAAAAATACGATCGACCATTATGGCACAAATATCGACTGTAGAATATGAAACAACTATTTTTACATTACCACCGGATAATATCGGCCCAAATAAAGCCACTTTATTACATGCTCGAACAAAAAATAATAATAGCAATTTTTATAAAGCAATTCTTTATATACATGGATTTATTGATTATTATTTTCAGTGAGTTGTTTTCAATTGATCTTTCCAAGGCGTAAATAGTTTATTTTCTTTTTCATACAGTGATCATGTTTGTATGCGTTTTTTGGAAAAAGGTTATGATTTTTATGCGCTTGATTTGCGTAAATGCGGTCGATCGATAATTTCACCTGAGCACGATCAATATAAACATTATTGTAATGATCTTCGTGAATATGATGAAGAAATTACACTTGCTATTGAACATATCACTAAAGAAGCAAAGACTCAAAATAGAAAAATACTGCTTTTCGGACATTCAACTGGTAAGAAACGTTTTAAAAGCGATAGAAAGTATTCGAGATTTCGTATTCCGGCGAAATTCGAATAGCATCTTGTTTATATAACACGTTATATACGTAGGTGGTCTTATTGCTACTCTCTACGCAAGTTCTGGTTCAAGAAATGCTGATATTGATGCTGTTATTCTCAACAGTCCCTACTTATCTATAGTAGAATCGACTGCAATTGAATCAGCACTTTTAACTGTTCTCAGGAAATTAAAAATCTCTCAAGATGTTGATGCCGGTTGGTATGGTCGATCAGTACATGTGTCAGATCGAGGCGAATGGAATTTCGATTTAAACAAAATACCAATAGATACAGTTCGATTGCACGGTTCATTTTTTTCTGCTGTCCATAGAATTCACCAAGATTTGATAAAAGGACGAATTAAAATGAAATGTCCAGTATTATTAATGTGTTCAAATCGTTCAATGCATGCAGAAAAACAATGGCGTGATGAATATGGAGAAGGTATAAGAGATTTCTATTTTTCTCTTACGAAACGCTTGACGGGAAAACTCTTTCACTGTCACCTTTTAGTTTTAGGTCGTGTATGAAAATTGCTCAACATTAATTACCGGTTAGAAGAATTTACGTATTATCTGTTGTTAGAGATTTATCGGAACAGTCGACGAAGATAGCAGATAGATTATGATAAGTAGCTGAAGAAAGAGTTGTTCTCAGATCTGAGGAGAAGAGCAAAACCGTGTTTTTTCAATGATATTTGTTTTCCTGTATTTCGATTTCGATTCGTAGAAAAAGTCGCTTAATAGAGGACTTGTAGATCATAGAATAATGGATCTTTTGGAAAATTTTCCAAACTAGAAAATGAGAACTATGAAGAAATGATTCGCCCATTAATGTTGTGTACTTTAAATGCATAATTAAACCCTAAAAGGTGATTCAAGAGTTTGTTCGCCGATCAGTTGTGTATATTTTTAATCAATTTATTCTTTTTAGCTGATATTGTTGTCAATGTAAAAGCCATGCGATGTGCAGCTACTATGATTAGTTCACAAGTAACAATTTATGAAATTGAAAATGCCAAACATGATATTTTCTTGTCCAAACAATCTGTTCGCGAAAAAGCTTTCGACTTAATGTTTCGATGGCTTCGACATCTTGAGGAGGATTGGTGAATTTTTTAATGTTATGATAATGAAAATTTAATTAAACATTGCTCGTCAGTTTACTGTCTTGTAAGAATTTACAATTGTGTGGGCGTGGGTGTATAGGAGAAAAACAAGACATCCACGCCCTATAACTGCACTTCAACTTCGATTCCACTAAGTCGAAATCGTTTGAATATGAGTCTAACAATGATATCAATGAATTGCAGGATTATTCTTCTTCTACAGAATCTGTAAATAAGCGTTGTTCAAGCCCATGGCGACCAAATGTTTTTATCATTGTAGGAATTTGCGCTGAATTGTTTAACAGTTACTATTAATCAACAGGAGTATTTTGGAGTTGCCCACGTCTGTCACAGACCGCGATAGACGGCTTCAAGAGACTATAGAAGATCATGGATAAGTAAGCTATGATGCAGAGAAATATGTCCCAATTATGAATAAAAAAAGGCCAGTTTTTAGTTGAATCGCAACAATAGTTACATTGTGTTTAACATTTTTAATCACAATGGGACTGCGCAAACAGCTCTTTTTATAGAAATCTATGGGAATATTTCACTAGAATATTAAAAGAAGATAATTTTGAATTTCGTCAAAGTATGAGACAAATAATCATCCTTTTTCATTTATTGACAGTCTGGTGAGATGATAATATCATCTTCTTATCAATGGTAACAACCAACTGTTTCGTTAGATAATGCTATCTGTGTAATTCATCATTTGATTACTCACAAAAAAAGAAATATAATAATAAAAATGCATCGAAAAATCTTCATTTATTTGACATTGATCATTGTGACTTATTTTCGCTAAAACCTTTGAGATTTATTCAATGGCAGAGCTATACGAAAAATTACAGGTAAACTCTTATATAAAGAAATATTTATTGAAATAAACATTCAACAAATTAAATTGTATTACAAATTTGTTACGTTTTATCGCGTATATATTTTTTTTCGCACATTTAAGATTTGCGGGAAAAACTAAAAGAAATCCATTTCATAAGGATAGAAAACAAAAGCATTTCATTTTCTCGTTAATAATCAAAAGGTCTTAATCGGCTTCTTTAATTATTTTCCTGCAGAAGTTGCTTACAAGCTACGCAGATTTGCCGAAAGATATTATAACAGACAGAAAGCTCAACGAATCTGTTTACCTCATTCGCGGCAAAGATGGCACACGACGGGCATGGCATTTTATCCTTGTTCCCAGTCACAAACGTGCTGATATAAAGGCTCATTCAGCGGGTTCAACTATCTCTATCGATGATTTTGGTAGCTGTGTTAAGTATCGAAATAACAGAGATGAAATCAAATCCATGTCTGGATATGGAGAAGAGCCACCAAAAATACTGCGAAATTGGATGCAAAAGCACTATGGTAAGAAAAGTCAACCTTTTTTCAACTATCAAAATAATAAAGCGGATTAAGGGACAAGAAAAAAAATACCATAGTTACAGGTTTTCATATCCATCATCTCTTTTTCACTAAGAAATTTCAGAAATTATCTGAATGTGAAAATTTTAACAGTATGTATATTATATTTACTAATCTAATTAAAATACCTTTATCGGCTTCAACACTTTATACGTCTAGACTAAATTAATTCAGAAATAGAACATTAATTTGTAGTAGTATAATAACTACAACTACGATGAGAACTTCTTCTCTTCTCAAATTATTTCTTTAATATAGGTTATGTTGCTGTTGATGAAAGCGTCAATTTAACGTATACAAACGATGACATTCGACTATGTACTATACAGCGTACCATACCGCAACAGACTATAGGTGTCGTTTCCCATTATTTTTCACCACAACGGTTTCATTACATCACACTAACTGAAGATTCGCCACCGAGTTTAACTCGTCGAGCAGGACTAAAATCCTTTGATCGAATCATCTTTTTAAATGGTGTCAATATTGAGAATGACACTTGCGATGATATGCTTTTTCGCTTTGATACTGCACGACACCTTCCAGTTCAAATGCTTGTCTGCAGCCCAGCTACATATGAACATTATAAAACTAATAAAAAGCAATTTCATCTTGATCTTCCAAGTATTCAACATGTAAAGCCAGTATTTGCAACATCAAGTAATAAGCATACATATAAATATTACGTATAGTCTAAAATTTATACGGCTTATCAATTTAATTGTAGCATCGGATTTTGATGCAGATACAACATCAGTTTCTATTGACAATGAAAGTTTTTATGCTGTCCGATGGGAAAACAGTAACATTGTTTCGACAGTATCTCAATCAGCCGTTTTTAAGTCACCTCAATATACTCATTTGAATGATATCTGTTGCATCAAAACAGCAGGACAATATAAAAAAGGACAAATTATTTTGAAAGGTCTGCTTTTATGAATAAATATTGTTCGAAAATCAACCAATTCGTTCATTTTCAGGTTCACGGCATGATTGTGAAAAGTTGAAGACGCCTTATTTTGCATCGAAAATTGGCAATGTTTTCGGTACATTCAGCAAATTTTTCATTAGAAAAACTCCAAATGGCTCCCACGTTACTGTAATTTGAATTTTCTGTTTTATATACTGCACAACCGAAAAGA
The DNA here is from genome assembly GCA_905331475.1 of Rotaria socialis. Classification (NCBI taxonomy): domain Eukaryota; kingdom Metazoa; phylum Rotifera; class Eurotatoria; order Philodinida; family Philodinidae; genus Rotaria; species Rotaria socialis. Next base: position 11,065 of record CAJNYU010000978.1, on the reverse strand, counting down.
GATATGATAATGGAGTATTTATTTATTTTTAGAATCTACAATCCGATACAATACAAACTGATTTAACTATTCACCATACAAATGATAATAATACAAGTAAACATCATACTAATGCTCTTCAGCACATTCAAGATCGTATTTTCTAATAAGGAAACATTCTCAGATGTCGGAGAGCTTTTCAACCGGGAACTGATGCATCTTGTAAATCCTAGTGAACTCTGTTTATCCTAGAAAAAGTTCATGTGTGTGACTTTTTTTATGAGGAGATAGAAAGTTTGCAGTGAACTTTCACTACACTCTAAAAAAATAGTTTTATTCTGGAACTTATGAAAAAGTTCAGTAGGGTACTAAATCAAAAAAGGATCTTCTCCTGGACATTCAGGAAGAACCATTTTAGATTCCGTAGGCGGAAAAAAATGTTTCGTAGAAGAATTTAAAATGTTTGAAGTGCAGTAGAATATATGAGACCAGATATTTGTAGTAAGACGAAATAATCAGATCTTGGCCTGAAACATTGGGTGTATAAAAAAGTTCAGAGCTTGTAAAAACTAGATGTTGTGTTGATTGTTCATTGAAAATGGACCATACATTAAAGGTTTCATATCTCGGTGAGACATTTAAAATTTCTGAAAATTTTAATGCAATCGAAATTTCATGTCAAAATTGGACCACTTGATCTTACTGCAAATATCGGCTTCTATAGAAAAAGTTCACCATAAACGTTCGATCGTCTTATAGAGATAAGCCATAAGTACGCATTGTTTCTAGAGTAGAAATAGTTCACCAAAGTCTATAAGATAGCAATAACGCCCGACTGAATAGCTGTCTGATACGTGAGAAAACTCTCGTGTAAGACTTTTAAATGAAAACTATGTAGAATGAACTTCAACCGATGCGGTTTCCTAATGTTTGTTTTTTCAGTATACAGCATTCAATTTAAGATAGATGCCGCTTAAGATCATGAGTCAACTAGTGTTGTGCTGTAGGATGGTTCTCGTAAAGACATAAATGTAGACACATACATGAAACTTATTTTCGTTAAAAGCAATACAAGTTACTTTTTTTATAATGAATTTTTCCTCGATATTTACATAGGTAAAAGTTGAATTTGTTGAAACCTTGTTAATTCCTAGGCGGGGTCTAGATATGAGATAATGCTTGAGACCTGAACGAACCCTCACTCCATACCGGATCCAGTGCCGGAAACCTGATTGAATGGCAACACCCTAGATGAAAACCGTATTGAATATTGCATTACTCAAATACTATGATACTACCGCCAAAAATCATTTCTGATATAATGACTGTGACGCTTTGAAAAAATGTTTTTCTATTGGTTTTCTCTTTGATTTATCTTAGGTACACGTACTACATTGGAAGAACTTCCCAACGAATTATTTTACTGTATATTCACTTTTATCGATATTCAACACTTATATAAAGCTTTCGGGGAGCTTAATTCACGACTAAACCATAATATTCAATCCTATAAAAACTTTTCTCTAATATTCGACGATAAAGTTGATCTGTTGTTGATGAACTCATATGCACCTTACGTCACTCGTTTGATTATTCCGACGTCTATCCATTGTGATTTTAAGCAATTTCCTAATTTACATGAATTGATATTGTGTACTGAAAATTCACAGCAATTTGCACAGATTCAACCGAATGTCATTTCCAATCTCACTCGTCTATCGTTTTTGTTAGGATCTAAATTCACTTTACCACAAGAATTAACTTGGGATATTTTTTCCAATCAATTCCCATCTCTTCGGCACGTTAGTTTCGGTTGTATCAATGTGTCTCTCCGTAATTCATGGACTAAGTCACCTTCTCTCCAGTTTGTATCAATTCTTTCTTGTAAACCAATGTGCATTCCGGCTATTCTTACTGCATGTCCTAATCTTCAACATCTTCAGGTTAATATTTTATATAACGATCATAATGATCTTATCACTTCATCTTCACCATTGAATCATCCACTTCGACGGCTAACCCTTTGGAGTGATTATGCCGAGTTAACCTTCGATGCTATTGACAATATTCTTACTTATACACTAAACATTGAATCTTTCTATTTACAAACAATATATTCTATGTCATTGATTGATTTAGCCCATGATCTAGTGAGGCGACTCCATTATTTGTCACGGTTCGATTGTTATATTAGAGAAAAGTTAACAAAAAATGATAGAATTAACAATTTAACTGATCTACATCAAATTCATCCGTGTTTTCATCGAGTTCAATCCATAGAAGAAAATGACAAATTTCGAGTTTTAGCTACGAAATAAATTTTCAATACGCTATGCTAGAAACTTGTTTTGATATGATAACAGTTTGTAATTTTTGCTAATTGTTTCATTGATCGAATATGAAATTTTATCATGCGTTTGTTATTATTCAAATAAATGTTTCTCTGTTGACTTGTCACTCACTTTTGCATTCCTAAAACGATGCATTTTGTCCATGGGGTACAAGTTTAAATGAATAATAAGCCAAATATATAGAATGTATCTACGTGTCCGAGATGTCTACCACAGCTGAGAACACACCACCATGCTGTCAAGAGGGTATTGGTGTTAGTAAACTCAACTTTGGTTGACAGTAAAAATGTCGAAAAAAATTTATAAAAATAAAATTAAAAAATCTAAAATAAGGAGTGCTTTGAAAGATATTCGATGAATATGTTATTATTGTAGTTGTAGGATCGATGGCGACTTATGTTCGTTTAAATCTATCATTGGCCTATCAGACATTGCAAATAGAAAAGAATAAGAAAATTATTCTTCTATTATTCATTATTCGAGTGATGAATATACATATGGAAGCCGCCACGGAATCGACACGCAACATCAACAGTGATTTAAATTTCATTACTTCGAATAAGGGACAACCTCTTTTAATAATGAACTAATTCTGAACACGACATTTTTCATGAATACCTACTCAGTTTTCGACATTTTACTGTAGATATTTTCACTGTCGACCAAAGCTCAGAGATTCATTGGTGTTAGCCTTCTGCCAACGAAAACTCACACCCTAATATATATGTTCCAAGTTCAATTAAGAGACAAAAAACTTCGATCAAAGAAAATAAAATTATCAGAGGGTGGGCGTCGTCAGAAACGTCTGTTAATCGAACAAAAAAATAACTCAACATTTTCCTTTTCTGGTAAAACTACACAGACGAAATTTGATTCAGGATACAGTGCGTATATTATTTCCCTCAACATAACATTCGCCTCTGATAACAATCCGTTCTTTTTATGGAATGAGGCGTCCCAACAGAGTATGAACAAACTGATGATGTCATTCAGCGGCATGTAGTCATTGAAAAACCTTCTTTCTTAAGAGTACAAAAACATATGCATTTGACGAAACCTGTCTTGGTTTCGAATCAAAAAAATAAAAATAACGTTTCCATCGTAAAAGCAAGTCTTTGATTGCATTGGGAAGCTGATTTCTAAATCGAAACGACGGCAGGCAATCGGTAGTGTACTGTATCATCTAAGACAAGGGAAAACCAACCACGGTTTTCTTATAAAATTTCTCAGCTATTGACAGCAGGCACACTCTGTCTTAAATCACCTTTAGCGTCAATGAATAATATTTGAAATAGAATGAAAAGTGAGTACCGATCAGTGCTGGAAGAACAACTATTTAACACATTAATTGTTTGATCATCTAATTGTAATTCTTCGGTGTCTAGTTTTAATCGTTGATAAAGTTGTGTTAATGTATCTGGTTGTCGAATACCCAATATTCGTAGACTAACAGCCAAATCCGAAAAAAAATTGAAATCATCAACATAACCACCACATGTTGTTACTATTGTTTCAATTTTTGATATAATTGTATTGCGATATCTAACTGGAGTATATGATATAATATTCAGTTTTTTCATTGGCAGCGATGCATCATGAGTGTGTGACTGTCGAATATGAGAAAAGCAAAGCCGTTTGTTGTTCATGAGCATCAGACGATACCAATTAAATTTCATTGATTTAATCTATAACAAAAACAACCCGAAAATACGTATGTTAACTCAAAACAAGTAGGATTATCTTTTTTTGTAATATTTGAAAAGATTATTTGTTTCTGATATTCACATTCTTTAAAGAGATCGACAATATCGCTTTATATCATTGATATATAATATAAGTGAATGGAGATTGAAGTATAACGATGAGCAATATTAATATATTTAATGAATCTGTATAAGCTGAAAGAAATAGGCTAGAACGATAGATACTTCATAAGTAAATTTTACGAGTCAATCATTAATTATCAAAGAGAAATAGATAGTGGTCATTTCTCAGTTCTTATTGATACATTAGATTTACAAGTCAATGACTTTTCTTATCTATAATATTCTTTTTCTTTCTTATTGTTGGTTGAATAAGTACTTACACAATATCTTTGTAGATCAATAGATGTCACGCGATCGTGAGGGTGTGGGTGTGAACCAAAAGTTGGATTGTTCCATTCAAGTTGCTTATCAAATCTGACAGGATCGTTTTTCTACAAAACTAGCAAAACAGGAAGGGCCAATACTTATATGAATAATATAAGTATTTTACTCGGATATGTTAATGGAACTTGTGCAATACAAATTAACTTCCCAACTGGTCCTAATTCGAATCTACTTTTGATCGCTATTGGTAATTTGAATAGTGACAATCGTCTGCGTCTTACTTATGCCTACAACAGCGTACCGCTGGTGTGAATACTAGAATTAATGCAATGTATTGCTTTTCACGGTCGCACTTACTTACTGTTATAATTACATGGCAAAAACGAAAGTCAGATACATCTTGATACCACTAACAGGAACGCAAATGTTTCAACTGTATTATTCGTTGGAAGTTATTATTCAGATTTTGAAAATAAAACAATATATTCAACCAGCTCGGGTTCACATCCGTACTGAGTTGCGATTGGTGATTTCAACAATGGCAAATGGTCAGACATCGCTGTCACAAATTACGGCGCTAATCACATTGGTGTAGTACTTGGACATGGAGGTGGCAAATTTGGAAGCATGACAATCGATTCCATAGGAGATAAGCGTCAATCATTATCAACCGAAGTGAATGACATTAACAACGATACTTTATTAGATATTGTCATTGCCAATTCTAGAACCGACTGTGTCACTATATTTTTTAGAAAAGGTAATGTGACGTTTGCACTCTTAACAGCTTATTCAAGAGGAACTGACTTACATTCAGTGTCACTTATCATAGGTGATTTCAACAGCGAATACTGCAAATTATGACACAGACACAGTACTCGTTCTGTTGAAGATATACTCGTGATCTAGTTTTCACAATAATTTTTATTATGTTTGTAAAGTGCGGGCAAGAAGGGTGTAGGGTGAGCAGGGAGGCAGTTTAGTTCAAGAAAAAATCCCACTCTCACCCTGACTCCATATCCTCGTGTTCACCCATATTCATACCCTTAACAAATGAGTTCGATAAACTTTGAATCAAAAAAAGAGATGTTTTTCTTCACGAAGACTCGTCATAAGTAAGAAGTTGAAATCAATGTATTGAAACGAACATTCTATTGCAACTATCCAGGGCGACGTTATCTAATGTATGTTTTTAAGTTTTTGTTTTTGAATGTATATAAAAAAAATATTAATTTTAAGGGCACAAACGTGGTACCCTCTTCATGGACACCAACATCCGTACGTAACCGGGTGTTCCGAATCATCGATTCAAAGGATTTATTTTGTTCTTATATAAATCTCTGTTGAAAACAAAACAAGTAGATAAAGAAAGGAAAGAACAATGTTTTCAATTGCTACCTAAAAGATTCAATGAAAACATAGTCGATAGAAAGGTGAATAAGACTTTACAGAAAAATATCCCAGACTTCTGTAAATCTCTCTCGACAAATAGGACAAACAGAATGAAGCTGTTCACGGATACGATTTGCACAATCGGCACACGTGCACATATGTTTGCACGGGATAAAAAGGCAGCGAACAGTTTGTGCGAAGCAAATAGAACATTTGAATTGATCCGCTGCTTCATTGGTCATTAGTGGTGATGATCCAGTTCCTGAATCTTGTTCACTCGATGAACGTCGGTTGAAGTTTGATGAAGATGAATTTTGTTGGTTAAGAATTATTGAGAAGGGCATGACGAATGTACTTTTCTGAGATATCATTTGCCTATCAACAACGATAAAGTAGCAATCATATTTGTGCGGCATTCGTTTTGAGTCGTATAAATAGACAAAACCACCATCGGGTGCTGGCGTCCATGGGACACCATTTCGTCGAGAACTCTTCAATCGCTCGTTCGGATTAATGAAGCAATAGTATTTGATACCGACGTCTATCAGTTCCGAAATAGTAACATCCTAGAAATTATACTCAAACGAAATTTTCCAAAAAAAACATTAAATCAAGCAATATTCCACTGAAAACGATACCTGAAAACGTCCTTCCCTAGACAAGTGCTCAGTATACTCTCCTTGCCACAAATAAGGCCCATCAAAATGAAGACCATTGTCTGCTTTGACGAGACAATTGATTCGTAATGTCTTGAAAGTGGATATATCTAAACGAAAGTAAGCGAAACCGCCCAGAGCAAGAAAAGTGTAGTCCGGATCGCCTCTAGCCAATTTCCGATCGATTTTGGTTTTACTGTTCTCAGATAATTGGGTGAATCCGGCCGGTGGATAGACCCAGCAGAAGTGCGTGGCACTTCGCGGTATTTTTGCTGCATCGCGTGCTGTATCATTCAATGTGACAGGAGCTATTGGCGCACGCTGACCGACATTTGCTACTTCAGGACAGTTGGCAAGAGCAATCAATCGTTGATTGAGATTTACTGTGTACATGTCAGATTCTTGTGTGATAGACAGAGAAATATTTGTCTCTTGAATGCCTTAGAAAAATTATGTTAAATGTACTCTTCATCATTTTAGATGTATTAAATAACCTACCGAAAGGCCCAAGCTGTTCAAGTCGACGCTCTGGAGCAATGGATGCGGGCATTTCGGAGCGGTCGGCAGTTGGTTCCGATAATTGATGAATGAGATCACTGTCACATTGGCGGTAGATCCAACCTATGCCTCTCTTGTGAAAAAGTACGCAGTTTTCCGGTATTTCCTCGTTTTCCAGCTCACGCACAATACACGTAGGTACATATTTTAGTCCTCTCGACATGGTTGATTTCACCACTGAAACACGCGTAATCTAAAACAAAATTTGCAAAAATGCACCAATGAGAAAAAGAAAGAAATTCGTTTACCTAAGTCAGAGCACAATTTATTTTCCATAAAAACCATCGAACTTCTCCTTCTGGAATAAGTTCAAGAAGAAAAAAACGCGGTGCAAGTATATAAAAACCGGCATAGATTTCATCTTTAGAATAGTGTATTCTACAAGCAAAAGAGACTGACAAAAAACAAATATATCATAGTTAAACAACGTTCGCATGGAGAATATCGGAGTGCGTGAGTACTCATGAACACAAGCGGAAAATCAATATCTACGCTTAAACATACTCCCATTCACATTTACATCTACTCTAAAACTACTGGACAATCTAAAAAAACCTGACCCGTGTTACTGAGATAGTCATCCAAACGAAACGAACAATGCAGGTAGTGAAGAAAAACAAAAATAAAACGACGGATGAACGAAATAAAGTAGAAATCATCCGAATTCAATTCACTTTGTCATCTTTCTCATAACACGGCGTGCATCTGAATTCAGTTCTCATGTTGAACCTTGACCCCTGTTGCAACTTCTCACAGTAAATATTCGTTGATCTGGTCAAAACAGTGATCGACTGATTAATGTGTAATAGGCTACAAAAAATATTCATATAGGATCAAAGATGAAAAAAAACATGAATGTATGACGAGATACTAAGTGTTGGTACACAGATGAAGTGCAATCGCAGCTACCATAAAGGTAATGGGCACGGTTGATCAAAACACGCTAATCTCGGTTTGTTTTACACGTTTCAATTTACAGTGAATTAATTTAAACTATAACAATTGCTTGGATAGAAATTCATCATCGTCATCAGAAAAAATGCATGACTTTAACAGTAGTATAATGAATAAGAACAGAATCTAGTATTTTAGACTAGCATTCGTTCGGAACAATCAAAATTTCATTAGAGATTATGTATCAAGAGTTATCTTTCTTCTTCCAAATACCGGGATACTCATAAGAATCATGTATTTATTAGTACAATTCGCAGACGAATGACTAAATTTACTTCTATAAAACAAGAAATGTATTAAAATTTGGTTCAAGTTTTTGAAAATTTAATGTAAATCCATCGACTCTTACTTCTTTCTTGTTTTCTCTCAAAAGTTTTCGTCTCAACGAAAAAATTTGGAATTTCAATTATCTGATGTTGCTGAGTCAAACTTACAGTTATCAGTATAGAAATGCAATGTCTATATATTATATTGAATTGAAAGATACATTTTGAATTTATCCGATCGTTTACAAAGTTTTGAAAGGCTTTTCATTGCGTTTTCTATGTCAATGATAGCCATATCACTAATTTCACATTATTTGTTTAGCTTCGGGTTTTCCTGCTAATTTATTTGAACTTAAATTTCATGTCAATCTAAACTCACAATAAATTTAAGTACGAGAATTTACAGTTAAAATAAATTAAAACAGTTTTACACTAAAAAATTTAGAACTAAATATTCTTTAATTTTATATTTTAGAAGGTAATGAATTTTTAAAAATATGAACAAATCAATCCTAGTATTTTCACAATATTAATTATGACTTGTTCAGTGGTTTTTACTGTTTCAATATTCTAATTTTTTTGTCAAGTAAAAAAAAACACAAATAAGCAAAAAAGCTAATTCTTTTTCAAATAAAACTTTCATTGGGAAGACTTAGCATATGAAGTGAAACTTAAACAGTCAGTTTTATCTCATTGGTTGGCCCTTATAGTGGAGGTGTTTGTGTTGATAAGTGAAAAGAGAGAATATATTCATGTCAAATGAAAGCACTCATCGCCAAAAGAACCAGATTGAGATATTAGCGCTGTTGACTTGGTTAGAGGGAGATATTCGATTTTGGCGCTACTCATCATTTGGATGCATAGGAACAATAGGACTATTTGCATTCATTTTTTTATATTCCATCCATTGAGTGATTCCATAGTAAGCCGACGAGAATCTTCCTGAAGTTTATCAATAATATTAAGATCAAATTAGTTTCAATATCTTCTGGAACTTACATAATATATAATATTATATATAAAGGTTGGCCAGAAGGAATCGGAACCTCAGCTCATCGTTAGCCTACTATGGAATCACTCAATGGATGGAATATAAAACAATGAATGTAAATATTCCTATTTTTCCTATGCATCCAAATGATGAGTAGCGTCAAAATCGAATATCTCCCTCTAACCAAGCTAACAGCCGTAATATTTCAACCTTGCTCTTTTGGCGATGAGAGCTTTCATTTGAGATGAATATATTATCTCTCTTTTCAATTATCAACACAATTTTCGAATGAAACAGATTTAATACCTATCACAATGGTGTCAAATTTTACTTCATAGAATGGCATTTTTAATGGCAATACGAATCTAAATATTCGTGGAAGCTTTTTTGTTAAAATCTCATGTTTTCCAGACAAACAATCAGAAAAGCACGTTCTTTTAGTAACAAAAAAATCATTAAAATATGCATTCTAGAGTATCCACAAGAAAAAGTCGGTTTTGAAGAAAAGAATCCATTGATAAAACAACTCACTGAGAACCAAAGCAAACTAAAGGACATAAATGTGTAAAAATAATGCGTTCGAACGATGTCATAAAGTCGCATTTTAAGTCGAACGAAGTCGTTGAAAACAAAAAGGATGCATTTCAACACGTTACCTGATGCATTAAAACGCTGTGCCGTACAATTGTTTTTCGTGGTAGCGAACAGAGAAGAGAAAATGTTGACTTGCCTGTTCGAGTATTCGAAAATGTACATGCTAGCTTGTGACGTTTTTCATTTCTTTCATGCCTGTCGTGTTGGAATAAAACGCGTTTCTGTTGCATACCGAGCACTTTTTCAAATTCCGAGAAAGAAAAACAACGAAAGAATAAAGGTCACTTTCTTACGGTTGTTTTAAAAGAAGAAAAGCAACAAAGAGAAAGCGATAGTGCGTTTTATTTTTGCTAAAAAGTTTTGTCTCTTGCTCTTATTCTCTCGTCGAATTTGATAATATTCTTGATGTTGGTGAAACACACGTTTTAGTGCGAGACAAATAGATATCAAAGAGAGAAAAACAACTTCGCAATCTGCTATTCAATGCATACGATATTTGAGCGAAGAAGTCGAAATTTTTTCTCCTGTCTGCGGCAGAGATTATTCGCTGAAAAGGAAGATTTCGAGAGCTAACACGAAAGAAAGTTGAGTTAACGCTGTTTGTGCAATCATGGTGATGGCATTCATGTTAGTTTTACCCCTGACCGTTTGGCTGGGCCTGATGTTTTCGTCGGAACTGTTATATTGTAATTGTTGTTGAGTTCAATATCTTCGTCTTCTGATTGATCTAAAGGTAAATCGACACCTAAAATATCATTGCAATTGTAAATATTAGCATCATTGTTACGGGCCTACTCTCACATATTATTATGTCATTCCTTTTCTTCTTCTATCTAGCCATCCGCCACATCTATCGTCATATATATGAGTGAATTGCGCTGACATTATGCGGTTTGGAGAAAAAAATCGAAAAAAATAAAAGTAAACAGATGATAGATTTGACCCGTGCATTCGATAGAGCCTTATTTGTTGTATATGAGTCAACTATTCTCCCCACTGTCGGGGTTTCCATTTCAGAGAAAATTGAGATCTCAAAATATATGAAAGGAAAACGCATATTTTTTTAGCAACGCGCTTTATAGCTAAGTTCTTTTCAACATTGTTTCGCGATAACAATGAAATGTCTAACAATGTCTCTCAGTCGATAGAAGTAAAAGAAGATGAAATAATAGCATATTTTCTCTGAATATCTATCATATTAATCTGTTGTGACATTTTTTCGGTAGAATGCTAT
>CAJNYU010000973.1:0-17043 GCA_905331475.1 Rotaria socialis | reverse complement strand
GAGGTTCTTCAAGGGTTTCGTAAAGTCTCACAAAACCCTTAAAGATATCGGAGACTCCGACACAGGTTTCGTGAGACTATACGGAACTTTGAAGGTTCCGTACGACATCGCAAAAGGGTTTCAAATTTGTTGCAAATCTCGGAACCTTTTTAAGTTTCGTAGAGTACTTATTTTTTTTTCAGTGTGCAATATCTAAAAATATAGCAATCCATATCTAAATTATATCAATCTTGCGTAACTTAATACAGTTATATCTATTCTGGTGAAAGGATACCTTTAAAAAATTGTTTGATCTTATTTTGTGGTGTGCTGGAAAAATGTCGAAAGTGAAGAATAAAAAAGCAATGATGTTTTTTCTCTTCGTATATGCATACTTACATATACATATTTATTAATCACGCACTCATGCGTGTGATAGACAAAATTGATTAGTTTCATTGATTGACTCTATACGCCGAATTATAAACCATTGATAATGACTTCAGATTCGGTTTCTTATCTTGGTCATGGTGGTTAACACCGCTTACAAGCAGTAAATGATAATGTTATTGAATTGGAACTAGACAAAATGTTACCTGCTGTTTCAAATAATGCTGTCGATTATCATTTAACTCATGATCTTATTAAAAAAGCTAATGCGAATAAAAAAGATGATGAAAATTATGTTATTGCATCACGATCATCCTCAACATGACATCATGATCTCGTTAATTCACCATTATCTCCTGTTCGTCGTCCACTTTCAACCGACAAATCAGATGATGATTATCGTATTGTGAAAAACAAGAAGAAACAGAAACAAAATACACGCGACGACGCTGAAAAATTAAATGCTGGTGAATCATCTCGTGATAATCCAACTATAATTAATATTGCTGATACTAATCCTGATCATAATCAAATACTTCTTGTTAATGATAATCAACATCGATTATCTCCTCATAATTTCGCCATTACAATGAATCGACACGTTTTGCTCAAACAAGATACCCGTTTCCACCTTTTGTTTTACGTTTTAGTACAGGAAAAGTTACAGCTGATCAAGTTAAACAAAGTTTAATTGATCATTGTAAAAAAAATTATCAATTTGATGTTCAAGTGATAAACTGTCGTTTATCTTCTCATATTCTCTCTGATAATGAATATGATATTCTTATTTATGTAAAAGATGCTCATTGGCCAAAAGTTATTGGAAATAAAGATTTTTCTTTTCGTTCAACTCCTGCTATTCCACCACAATTATGTTTATTAATTAAAAACGTTGATTTACGTATTGATTTTGATGAATTCTGTAATGATATTCATACTAATTATCCTCATATTAAAAACATAATTCGAATGAAAAACAAGTTCCAAAATGATATCAAGATGGTTAAAGTTGAATTAACTTCTTCATCTGTCAGAGATGAATTATTAGATCAAAAGAGAATTATTGTTAATTATATTACTTATGATATTATCGAATATTTAGCACCAGCTAATGTACTATATGTTCCAAGTGCATGGCACTGGGTCATCTTAAACAGCAACGCACTCAAACTAAAGAAACATGTCGTACATGTGGAGATCAAGTTAATGATATAAAAAGTCATAAATGTTCTGAAGTAGAAAAATGTGTCCGGTGGTAAAATATTTTCGTTCTGAATTAACTCGTAACATTCTTCAAGTTACTAATCAATCATCATCTGACTCTCGCCTACTCAATAAAAATATCATTTTTAATTCAACTAATTTCCCACCTCCTCCACCACCAAAATCTTCGACATTATCAATAAATCCTATGATGGTCAAGCTGGATGAGTTAATTAATAAATTATCAGAAGTGAAGGATCGTTTTGTTAATTTGGAAGCCAAACATGATAAATTCGAACAATTTATATCCGATAAAAATCATTACGATGAAACAATTATTAAAAACATGAATGATATGTCTAATAAATATATGATGTTAAAGAAAGATGTTGTTCAACAGAATTTATTTATTGAAAGACATGAGAATTTATTTTGCAAATTGTTAATTCCTATGACTGAGGATATATTTACATTTATCTCGACAAAAAATCAAGACAAGAAAGGTAATCCACTAGATGTAGATCTTAAATGTCGAATTAATCGCTATTTTGTTCAAATGAAGAAAACCACTGAAATAAACCATTTTCAAGCTAATGACTTTGTCACCTTTTGCTGAACCTTTTTTCTCTTGTACTTCTTCTAAAATTTGTAAACGTGGTGATTTTTTAGCTAAAGTTAATGTTTCTCTCTCTTCCTTTGACTTTAATCTTCTATCTGAGATTCTATATGAATGGGAAGGTAGTTTATTTCTTGATTCTTGTCTTTCTTTATGGCAAAACTATGTTCCTTTACATGAAAATTCTTTTCATTCTTCACTTCATGTTTTTTCATTCAATATTCGAGGACTTGAGCTGAGATGGCAAGAGGTCCTTCTTCTCATATCTTCTTTCAACTTTGATATTCTTATTCTTCTCGAAACCGGTAACATCGAGCTATCTTTTTTTGAGAAAACCTTTAATAGTTTTAGAATGTTTTATCAAAAAGGAGAGAATAAAAATGGTGGAGTACTAGTTCTAGTTAGGGGTGGGCCATTAACATTAATTTAATAATAATGTTAATGTTTCTCATTAACCATTAAGATTAATGGCTAATGGAAGTCATTAATTAATGTCATTGGTTATTTCAATATCAGCCGGCTGCTGATTTTGTTTTTTTAAAATTTTCGTTGTGTTCTATTTCATCAATTGCCTATGTGTTACTAGCTCATGTTTATTCTTTCGTTCTTTTCGTGTTGTTTGTAATCATTATTATTTACCTTCACTCTCTACTTATGCTCATGTGGTGCACTCGCACCGTGGCGGAGGGGTATGTGACGGATTCCATCCATCACGACTCCTTCAAGAGTGCATGTACTCATTAATCACTCTTATCATTTAATCATTAGTTTACATTTGCTTCTCTTTTCTCTTCTTCACTGTTTATATTATTCGTATCAGCATTGTTACTCAAAAAAGCATATTCATTATGATTCGAAATAAAAGGAGGAACGAACAAGTCCTTCCGACAGATGGTGATGCTCCCACAAAAATATGTCGTGATTTAAATGGTGGCATCAGTTTAGCAACAGTCAAAAGGTGGTATCAGATGATCCGTCGAACCGGATCTATCGAACTATCCGGTACATATGGTGGTCCACGTATAATCAGGACCAAAGAGAATATTCAAAAGGTGAAAAACCGTTTACGCCGAAAAAAAAGAGTATCTGCTCGGAAGCTATCGGTGGAGCTTGGTATTTCTGCAACAAGTGTCAGGCGAATATTAAAAATAGATTTAGGACTGAAGCCCTATAAAAAGGTAATCGAACCATCACTTTCTGATGATCAGAAGATCAAATGGAAAAAATTTGCAAATTGGGTTCGAAACAATTTTGGAAAAGAGGAAATCATGAAAATTCTCTTTTCGGACGAGAAGTTTTTCAACATTGACGGTGTCTATAACTCTCAAAATGACCGAGTGTGGGCAGTAGATCGTGTTGATGCCGATGAAAAAGGTGACATTCAGCAGAGACGAAAGTTCCCACACAAAGTAATGGTGCGGCTGGGTGCCTTCTCTAAGGGTATCACACTCTTGGTGATCTTGGATGAGAGAACGGTCGATCATGGTTATTATATCAATAAAGTACTTCCCGTAGTTTTAAAATATGGGAATAAAGTTTTTGGTGACGACTGGATCTTTCAGCAAGATGGTGCAAAGCCACACCAACATAATTTAACTCAAAAATGGTGTCAAGAGAATTTTCCATCATTTATTGACAAGGATCATTGGCCTCCCAATAGTCCGGATTTGAACCCTTTGGACTATTCAATTTGGGATGAATTCGTCAACGTCATCGATTGGAACAAGGTCGAGTCAAAAGCAACACTAATTCAACAATTAAAATCGTCCGTGAAAAAGATTCGCGAATCAGTCGTTGTAGAAAGTTGCACTAGTTGGACTAATCGATTGTATCGCATGTCTCAAAATAATGGAAATTATTTGCACTAATAAAAATAGCACCATTTTGTAGAACGTGATACAACGAATCTTTAAAAAAAAGAAAAAGTCTGATTGAATGAAAAATAAGGAAAATATCGCTAAAATACTGAGAAGCTCATTTCACCTGGCGCACCCGTTAAAAAAATCGATAGATTTCTATAACGGTTTTCAAAAATCCAGTGGGGTTTTCCAGAGACCTTCTGACAAACCGATCTTCAAATTTTTTTGTCGGAAAAGTTTTGCGCATGAAAATATGATATTAGGGTTTGACTTTCAAACGGTGAAAATCGCAGGTCTCTATGTTGTTCCTATCGTGAGTTATTCAAAAAACACCCGAGTGCACTGACTTTTGGTGCCGATGATAGCTTTAGATATTTTTTTTTTGCCAAAAAAAAACAAACGCTGACAAATGAAAAAAAGGAATACTTATTTTTCGTTACACGATGGCGTTATAAAGTGGGTAATTTTAGAAAAACTCGTTACAGAAAAGTATAACAAATACAAAATCATTTGTTATGTCAAAAAACACATCTGCTATCATATAGTCTTGATCAGCCTGAATCGACTTTGTTGATTCCAAACTGCTTCGATATATGGGTTAGGTTCGTTAGCGGTCTAAATAGAAGAATTTTCTATAACTGTGAGTGATATCTCTGTTACAAATTACCAAATACACTTTGACATAGTTATTAATGGAACAAAATATATTTCCCTATACTTTAGACCATGCTTTACAAGGTGGTGACAATGAATTTCATATATGATGAATTTAAACTTCCGCTCTTGAAGTTACGCGCTCAAGCCAATATAGATAATAATTATTTTCTTTATTATTATTTATTTAGTTAATACATATATATCATTAATTGATGAAGATTTATTATATGATATATATCAATTTGGTATATTAACACCATGGTCTCTATTAACAACATTTATTTATACAAATACAAAATATTTTAATTTAAAAACTGTTGAATCACATATGGCTATAGGATTTGCAAATTTTGGGTAAATATTCTCAATGGGTACGTTTATCAACAACTTCACCACAAGGACAACAAATGAATTATTTAAGATTTGATGCTCATAATCCTGGTAAATGAATGTTTCTTTTTAAATAAACAAAAAAGAACGGTTTTTTTAAATAAAGATCTGAAATCATTAGCAAAATTCACCAACTATTTATGAAACAACCGAACACATTAATCTTCCTGTACGATGTCCAATAAAACGATATGATTTTTATGTTTCAAAGTGGTAAAAATAATTTATTTTTGAATTATATTATATTCGTAATTTATTTTAGTCCTGAACAAATAGGTGGTACAACTGACGTTCTTTATTTACATCCAATTAGTGAACAAATTCCTGAAAATTCACTTTGGTTTTCACATGAACCATTATCATCAACAATAATCGATCAAATTCTTAATCATCTTAACCTTCTACCTGATTTTTATACTCAAACAAAACCGGTTGAAACAGGTCCAACATCATCAACTGGCCAAATTAATTCAGCAACATCAAAACATTAGTTAGTTTATTATTAGTTCCTTTATTCGCTTGTAATACTCGTTGTTGAGAGCAACCGCGCATGTTTGTACGGTTGATTTTTTTGTCACTTTTTTTCCTATTGGTTTGTTCAAAGTGTTAGACCGTGTGTGTGCGCGTTGTTATATTTTTTGTTTCATTAATAAAGAAAAGAAAACAAATAATAAATGAATAGGACGTTGTCTTTCAAGTATTCAGTAATATAAACTCATTAAGTACGAAAGGTTTGATGAAAAATCAGATTTTTCTGTTTTATTGTTAATAACAGAAAGAAATATTTTATTCATGCATATAAAAAATAAAGATAGCCACAAATAAATGTTAATATTCATAGATCTTTACTGTTGCCGTCATACGAATTTATACAGTTTACATTTAGAATGAATGATTATAAACAATAAAAGCGATAAGTACAAATGCAGTTTAAACTGATTTAGTAGAAAATATCGAAAAGAAAGATATTTGTAAAATACTAATTTACATCGTCTCATTCATCATCGTTTCTTGCCAAATCAAATGATCTGTGGAGAAAGTATATATCACAACTCACTTTGAATGTAATGATCAATACCATACCTTCATTCTCATCCTCCCACGCTCGTCGTATTCCTGTTCTCATGATTCAATAAATTTCAGAGTTTTCGACAGGAATCAACTGTATGCCATTCATCTGATTATTATGAAATGACGTTTTTCTACCATCTGAAATCAGTTAATGTAATAGTAAATTTTAATTACACATTCTTTCGTAAATACGAAGCAACTGATGGAAGATGTCTTATTCAAACACTGAAAATTGTTTTTCGATATTCATTAACAATGTGTGTTATAAATCTTTGCGAATAATCTCAGATTTTATATCCAATATTAAGTGAATATGTTAATTATATTAATATTAACAGATGTTGTTAGTGAATGAATAAAAATGAGATATAGAAGCAAAATGATATGCCTTTTTTTTCGATTATGTACACATTATTAGTCGATATACAGGTAAATACGAAATAGTTTTATTTACCGAATAAAAAAATATACCTAAATGATTCGTCAATGTCTGTTATGACCAAAGTGTTCCCCTTCAATCATAAGACGGAACAAACAAATAATACACGCGCCTTTCTAGTATAGTGGTAGTACAGCTGCCCGAAAAGCAGAAAACGTTGGTTCGATTCCATTGAAGGGAGATTATCCTTTTATTCCGTTCTGTTGTCATACCATCACGTTGCTATCTCGCTGATAACTGAGTTTAATAATGTAAGAGAAAAGAATACATAACAATGTCATTATAAAATTAAACATGTTACTGTACATCACCAAAAATAGTTGGATGTCAACCCATGAAATTTTTTTTGTTTGATGTAATAATTGTTGTCGATTTATTTTGGCTTCATTTGATTGATGATCTACATTAGGAGTTTATTTTAATGGTTAAGTCAATATTTTCTTTACGAATGAAAAAATTTTTCTGTTCGATATAGGTAAAGAAAAAGTCATGTACGAATATAAATATGATGTTTCATGTTTTTATCAAAGAAGTCAACAAAAAGAAAAGTACAAATCAAAGTGAATAGCTTTTTCGACATGAAATAGATGTAAAATAAGAAATTAAGCAGTAGAATAAAATTTGGAAAGACTGACTGAATACATGGCATTAGTTATTTTATCAATAATATAATAAAAAAGAAGAAAAGCTTTAAAAAAAAAAGTATTTTACTCGAGCTTCACATATATTTCGATATTTAATCATTTTTTCATAAGAACGTGCTAAATCAAATGTTCCAATTTTGTTCGGTTCCTTAAAAATACAAAAAATTAAATATTTTTATTTTCATTTTTATTTTTATTAAACTACTTTTATAAGAATTTATATTTCATTTAAATTTGTTTTTATAGCTGGTTCTTCTTTTAAATTTTCATATTCAATTTGCCAATCAATTTTTATATAAATCAAAAAGTGAGATTTTAGTTCCAAATAATAACCGTCTAAAATTAAAATAATTTATTTAAACAAAATCATAAATTCAATTTATACTTTGATGTAGCCATTAACCAAGATGGTGGATTTTCTGAACAAGTTATATGTGCAATATAAGTATCTGATTTGGCATATTTCCTTTCTTGCAAAATCTACGATGTCGCAAAGAAAAAGAAAAAATTAATAATTTTTAAAAGAAAGATAAATTTTACATTTAAAATGGAAAAGCCCATAACTTCATGAGCAATATATGGTCGAAGAAAACATGTTCTTGTTTTTGCTCGAATAACTTTCGATTTATTTAAACTTATATAAAGCATTTCTTCTTCAGTTATAGAATTAACAAGTGATAATCCATTATCATGAAAAACAATTTGAGCAGGTTGACCTGATTGAGCTAATGATGACATCTATGTCCATCAAAATGGATTATTTAATAGAACAAAAACTTAGGAGACTTACTGCAGAAGCTGCTTCAATAATTTCTGAATCATCAGTAACGAGTAAAATAGTTTGAGTGCCAACAACACATATAGTATAACTCAGATTACAATCATCATTTTTTCCAAGAAAACCACATTGAGACTATTTGAATAAAAAAATTAAAAGATTTCTTTTTGGAATATACAATTTTTTGCGCAAAATAGATAAAAAGAGACCTGTATTATATTAATATTGAAGGCTTTTCGATTTAACGGAGAACTTTTCTGTTGCTAAACTAATCTTTCTGACGTGTCAGTTTAGTCATGATCAGTTAATCATAAGAAATAGCTGCCTTAACTTGGTCAAGTCGATAATTTGATGATACTAAGATGCATACACTATACTTTCGACGGGTATGACCAACGTCATAATCATTAGATTATAATGACTACATGTAACAAACTAGCTGAACGTAAGATATCTTGAGAAGAATTTTCACTTTAGTTTTCAATAATATCGCATGTTATTGAAATGGATCAAAATTAATAATTTGATAGTTGGACATTAAGCTATTGTATGACCATTATTCTATAACTGTCCGGTCATTCAATTAACGAAAACGCACATTATTTTCATTCCTTTGTTGCGATGCTACCGTTCATTTAGTTTCAAATCTTCGACTTAAATCTTATTTTTAACAAAATTAAACCCGTCGTCTCACTCATGTTTATTGCTCTTACGAACAAAGATGCTGCATAAGATGTATTCTAAAAGTTTATTAAGCTGGAGATTATCTGTAGAATAAAAAATTTTCTCTGATTTCTAACAAAGAATTCATTGTAGTTAAAAAATTCTGCTGTTTATGATCTTCTCAAATAAAAATAAATTCACTTTTCTTACCGTTAATTCCAATTTTGTTTTCTTCAAACCACATGAAATAACTAATTCTTTTGATTTTGATGAATCTAACCATGCATGATAAACATAATTTTGTGGTGGTAAAATTTTTGTTCGTCTATTATTTTGAAAAAAGTATCAAATTACATTTGAAAGATCAAAACAACTTACACATTATTAATTGGAGAAAACGAAACAGAATCATTTTTTAAACAATTAATAACAAGAAGAGGTGCATCATCAATTTTATAATCGCCAAAAATAACTCTTAAACCATCAAAATTAGCTGCTGATACTCTCACATAAATTACTGGTCGTTCTTTATCATTCATACGTAGAAGTGTTCTATATTTTTCATTCATCATAAATGAACTTGATGCTGCACGACTGTGTTTGTAATGATCACACATTATACCATCTTTTATATTATGTGACCAAAATGGAATTATCTTGAAAACATGAATACATAATAGAAAATAGAAAATAAATCTGTTTTTTACTTCTTTAGGATTAACTGATTTCCATTTATCTTGTTCTTTATCTGATATTGTTTCAACAACTTCAAGTTCAACCTTAGAAAAAACATTTTATTTTAAATAACAAAAAAGTTTTTAAACATACAGTTGATTTATTAATAATAGCTATTGATGGTGAAAATGTAATAATCTTTGTTAAACCAAATGAAGATATTAAAACATCCACACAAATCTGTATTAGAAACTTTTATTTTGTTGCTAAATTTGATTTATTTACCATATATACTCGATCATTTGGTACTTTACAAGATGCCATACTAGTACTCTTAGTAATATCAAGTGAAAATTTTTCTGACCAAATCGTTGTATTATTTTCGTTATCAATATCATAAAGACGAAGTTGTCCCTGTGTCTAATAATCAAGAAAGTCTTTCTTTTATTTTATATTTAATAATTACTTTTTTGTTTGGTTCACTTTCAAAATTTTCTAGACAAAATAAAAGCGGTGTCTCAGTCATTTCAATAAATGTACGATTATTTTCAATCTACTCAAAATAAATAACGTATATACAATAAAAAAAACTCTTTACTTGAAGTTCAAGTTGTAATTCTGTACGATTAATAATCCAAAATGGCGAATATAAGAATAAACTATATGATTCATGCAATGTATCAACACGTAAAATCATATTCTATTTAAATACAAATTATTATTAGATGCTTTATTTTTATTATTTACCAATGTTTGTTTAGAATGAGAAGAAGTAGAATCGTGAAAGATAATAAAACGCTCATTATAATGATAATTCTGTTCAACTTTTAAATCGATTGATTCTGAGATCCATTTAATTTTGTGATAAGATGGAATCTAAATATCAGAAACGATATTTTATTTCCAAGAATAAAAAAAGACAAAGCAGTTTACCATGAAAATTAATGTGGAATATTTATCGCCAAATGCAATTTCATTTAGTTGGCTTGGTTTTAAATCAACTTGTTCGACACTCTAAATAAAATAATGAATTTTAGTTTTTTTAGATCAATAAAGCAAGAGAAAAGTGCTTATAAGACCTTATATCATGTATTTTTCTCCGAAAAATTATAGATTTTCTCAAGCTGAAATATTTTAAACTAGCAATACAAATGAAAATGAAAATTACGACGAATTCTTTGATTGAATATATGATATAAATTATTAAATAAAAAGTTGTCATGAATACTAATAATATTTTCTATCGTTAGTTGTTTCTAATTTCACATCCAACGAATTAAAATAAGATTTTTCACTTACATCAAATAAACATTGAATATCAATTGGTAATAGATTAGTTATATGAAGAACTGGATAAAGATAAAGATCAACACTAGCTTCATTAAGTTGATCATCATTTTCCGGATTCCATTCAATTGAATCTTTATAAGCCTAAATATCCAAATGATTAAAATTTAATTTTAATGAAAACCTATGCAAACAAATTACTAAATCATCAATATATTGCCATTCGTTATGCATTTTTATATCATCATCATCTATAAACAAATATAAAAGAAAATTTATATGAAATGTCATTTCCACTTACACTTGCTCAACCAATTTTCAATAAGATTATTTTTATCGAAATGATTTATTTCAAATAAACAACTTCTAGCATTTGGTATTGAATGCGCGGTTTCTTGACTAGAGCTATCGTCGTCATCATATTGAGTATTCGCAATGATCTTTGAATAATCAATATTTTCGATAATTTTATCCTGTTTTTCTTTAATTAATGCATCAAGTTTATTATTTATGTATAACATATCATTTTTTTCGAAGACAACTGGCATTGGCCCATGTAAAGGTGTTGAATCACTTATAACTATTGGCATTAAAATTAAATAACCTGTTAAAGGTTTAGACATTGATTTAATTATTTTTGGTCTTAATGATCTTTTATTCGGTGGAGATGCAATTGGATGAATTGATAGCACATAGTTAAAGAAATCTTTTGATGAAATTGTACATTGAATATCAGTTTTGATTTTTGCAAGATCTTTTCCGCCAAAACTGGCTATAGGTAGTACTTCAATACCTTCGTTTTCTGTATTCCAAATGAGACAAGGTCGTCTTCGCCCTTGTGATTGGCCTTTTTGTTTCCGTGATGATAACGATGTAGATGCTGAAGTGCTACTAGAAGACGATGAATTTGTCTCTGACATAGTGCTTAAGAATTCTTCTAAACGTGACTCTAATCCAACACGGATCTTATATATTTCACCTACATGTGGTTTTGCTAAAGATATTGTTATAATAAAAAACTCATAATTTTATTTTTTATTTTTTTACATACATGTCTTTAATATTGATTGTTTATCTTTTTCAACTTGAAAATTTAGCTAAAGAAAAAAAATTAAAAATTTTGTTTATTAAAAAGAACATTTATTTTTTGAATTACCTTAATAGATTCGAAATCTCTTTTCATTTGAGGATTTTGTTGTCCTTCAACAACTTGTCCTAAACGATCAATTTCTATATTCATGTTTTCAATTATACTAATATATTGTTTCCTTATTTCAACCATTGTTATTTCAGAATTCTAAAAGAAAACAAAAGGAAAACATTTAAACACAATATGTTGTTTTTTAGCATGAGTGTGAAGGTATAGATGGCAGTGGAATGTGCGTAGGGCAACTAGGGCTCAATTTTGTTCAATCCGGCTCTGAACGTATTCTTAGTACTCAATGAATTAACGAAAAACATACTTTGATTTGTTTAATCAAATGCGTAATTGATTCTTTCAAACTTTCAACCACCTGTGCATATTTGCTTCGTTTTTTTCGAATGTTAAACGACTGTGAAATTTCTCTGATTGAATCCAGTAAATCAATTAAAATTTTCATTTGCATTGAACTTTCAATTCTATTAAGAAAGAAAAAGTATAATCAGTTAGATTAATTTAAATCATTTCAAAAAAAATCATAAAGGCAGTTTAGCTATTTCTCATGTCAGTATCTCATTTCAATTTCTTTAGTCGTTATTGGATTCACATACCTTTCATGTTCTTGAAAGAATTTTTCTGCTTTTAACATCATATTTGGCCATGATGATTTAAATTCAGCATATAATAGTTTAACGAATTTTGTACAACCATTTATTTCAAGAAATTTAAATAAATCGTCTAAAACATCATAATATTTAACACGTATACATAATTGATACCAAAGAATACGAATATTCCAATTGGAATATTTTGATATGTTACAATCAACATCTAATTGTTTTATTTTATCATAAATTATTGATGATTTTTGATTAAGAAGAAGATTTAATATATAAGCAATTTGTTCAACGTTAAAAGATTCTATTTGTTGTTGTGTTATTGATGTTTGTTGATTAGCTAATTTATGACATTGTTGTTCAAGTTCCCATGTGAAAATCTATGGCATGAAAACGCGTTTGAAATACTGTGAGAAAACGCAGCCAAATGCATCTAAAATGAAACATTTGACGCTTCTAAACGCGTCTGCAGATGCATCTTAATGAATTCAGATCACAGACGCGTTCAAACGCGTTTTACAATGCTATGAAACATGTGCCGTGTTCGAACGCGTTCAAATACCAGATGCGTGTGGATGTATCTGAAAACACTTGATGCGCTCATACCTGTTTGAAAAGTAAACGCAGCTGGATGCGTCTGAAAGTTAAACACGTTTAAACGCGTTTGAAGAAATATTTGGGAAAAAACAACAACTTGTTCTCACAGATTTGCGCTGTGGCACCATCAGAACTCCACGATGGTCAGCTCTATCCTAGAGGCGTAGTACAGAACAAGTGATTTAACTTACGCAAAATTTGACATGTGCGGTGATCAAGGCTAGAACAGAAGAACTTCTTATCGATGAACAAGTTACTTACGTTTGAGCTATATAGCTCGACAGAGTGTCGTATTTAAATACATACATTTGTAACTCTTGCTAATAATAAAATTTATTTAAAGATTGAATGTATTCGATAATCATAAAGAGGTTATCTTATGATAGTAATTTATTACAAGATATAGCCCTTTGTAAAGCAATATGTAGAACAAATATCAAATATAATATCTGTTTCTGCATAGAATTAATTTAAATTGTTTTTACCTAATTCGTTTTTTTTCCGATTGATTACAACTCAATGTAAGTACACAAACTAGCTGTTTTTTTTATTGCAACTACAATGAATAATGTATGATCATGTCTCCGTGAGAAATAAAATCTAATTTCAAAACAACAAACAATCTTCGAGACTGTGAAATTTGAAAATGAGATTAAGAACATCAATTGATCGTAATTAATAATTGTCAATTTTCTATACAAGATTTAATATTAAGCATCAATACGTAGAATGAATAAAAACAATCATGTCTATCGTTCATCCCTAATATTTTCATGCAGATACTTTTGATTTTTGAAACAATACGGTCTGTACAACGATTTAATTCCTATTATTTTATCTAGAATGTTCGTTCAAATATTTTGAAACAATAAGAGATAATTTCATGGCAATGTTTTCTTAGCCTATCACATGGATCTATTGGCTACTTGTTCATTTAAAATGTCGACATGCTTTGTTACACCAGTTACGAGACGTGATAACGGTTCAGTCGAGACGAACACACACTGAATAATCTATTTATTTGCTTTTGTGATTGTTTTACATCCACATGAATGTATGTGGATAAATTTCGATGTGAAATTAACTGAGTCTTTTTAGATCATGCAGCGGTACGAATCAAAGGGAAGTATAACATCAGTGACCTCATCGTCTCGAGGTGGGGAAAAAAATTCCATCAACACATATGATTGTTCAACGTGACAATGATAATCAATTGGTTTTATTGCCGTTAACTCATCTGGTTAATGGTTCAGTAACACGTATTAAAGCGAATAAGTCGATTAAATGTCGGGTTAGCCTATATTTATCACAATCCTAAAACATATAAGGTAATGTCACCTACTATTTATTACCCGTTTTTTTTTAAATTCAATAAACATTTGCTTTCATCTTCTTCTATTTAGAATCCAATAACACTTCGACCCATTATGAATACGATTCATGCTGCCACTACTGGTATATCTCGATTTTTGGATCAATCCATTCGACCTTTGTTTGATATGCATGCTCAACCGAGACCGATTATTGATGGTGGCCATCTTCTTCGTCAATTAGAACAATATGTTCGTGATGGTCATTTGAAACGCACGACTCTATTTTGTACAGCTGATATTACAAACTTGTATACAATGTTACCCACAAGATGAATCACTTGAAATTCTTGAAGAATTTCTTCGTGAACATCATTATGAAAAAGTTCAAGGCATTTCAATTAAATTTATTCTTCAATTAGCTGATCTTGTTCTCAAAGAGACTGCATTTGTCGATGGAAATAAATTCTATCGACAAATTATTGGTGGTGCGATGGGATCCCCGTTTACTTTAACGTTAGCCAACATTTTCATGTGGAAATGGGAGAAAAATGCCATTTGTGGTGCACTAGGATCCCATGAAATCTATGGTCGGTATGTTATTGTTTATTCATCTTCTTGACCTATTTGGAGAAATTAATTATTTTTTTTATGACCATTCTAGGTACATTGATGACACTTTCTTTACTTTCAATGAACCTAAGGAAAAAATGGAGGCACTCATCAAGAGAGCAAATGAGTTTCACCCAAACATCAAATTAGAAGCTACCATTGGCAGTTGTGTTTCATTTCTTGATCTTCTGATCAACAATAACAATGGTATTTTAAGAACCTCCGTCCATCACAAACCAGTAGCCGAACCGTGTGTTGTACCTTTTATTTCTGATCATCCACGCCATGTATTTTCTAATATTATTCAAGCTGCTCTTCTTCGAGCTGTACGTTATTCATCTACATTGGACATTTTTGAAAAAGAACGTCGTGCTGTTCGATTAATGTTACTCTATAATGGGTGCGTTTCTCCACCGGACACATTCAATCTTTCATTAATCGTCTTATTCCCTTATTATTTACATTCTTTAGATATCCATCCAGATATAGTGATACACATTTTCGAAAATTATTCGGTCGCTCCATTTCAAAAACAACAATAATACCATTCCTCGACAACGAGAATCAATTTTTACTATGAGAAATAACTTACTATCTAAACTCACTGTCAAAGAACGAGAAACACAACATAGTATTGCAGCTGTTTCAATCGACGAAGAGATTGACAATTACAATACAAAATAAAAAACAACAAGGACCACTACAATTTCAAAACAAAACAAGCCGAATAAATTCACAAACACTCTCTTTCTTCATTATACACATGAAAAACGCCTACATACTCTGAAGCGTGATATACATAAGATTTATTCAGAAATATTTCAAGATACCATAGGAATAGATTTTCGACTAATTGTTGGCCATCGAAATCATCGTAACACTAGACATGAGTTAGTTCAAAAAAGACCACCTCCAA
Source organism: Rotaria socialis (assembly GCA_905331475.1). NCBI lineage: Eukaryota > Metazoa > Rotifera > Eurotatoria > Philodinida > Philodinidae > Rotaria > Rotaria socialis. The sequence goes on along the minus strand of CAJNYU010000973.1, from coordinate 1,199 downwards.
TAATGTTAAAACCAACCCAACTTCCAAGTAAGATTTTTCTTGTTTATACAAAACTTTCTTCAATCTTCAATCTCACTTTGTTGTAGATACCATGAAACAGAAACATAAAAAAACCCTCGTCAATTGATCCATATCGAATTATCTACAGTCACTTTATTACCACTGTCACTCTTCCACATCATACCTACTCCCACATCAAATCTATACTTCTGATCAGCACGCAAATGACACTCACTACTAAACATCCAACTTCTGTACTATTTAGTGAAAATTATGTTCCCACTTTCCCATAAAAACTATTTGTTCTTCATTTTTCTCTATGCTTCCAGTACTCTATTGATTTTCACAATTGAATTCATAAGCTTTTCCATTCTAGATATACACATATACACATCCACATTTAAATTCTTCGAAATTTCTACTACTCTTTATGAAACTATTCTCACACCAAATCATTACAACCTGACAAGAGAACAAACTTTCCCCTCGACCAACATCACACACACGGTAATATGACTATGATAAAAAAAGGCAGATTTCAAAACAACTCATATCAAACTTCTTTCATTCATCAAACAACGTTTTAGTGGAGAACGATAGACTTGAACACTACATCCGAAATCCTTCAGCCTGGATTGAAAATTTTCTTTTGAATTTTGAATCAACTTAAAGATATTAAGCCACCTGACGAGACCTGTAAGCAAGGTCAAAAACGATTGTGGTAGCTTCCTAGACATCCATATTCTTTATTGAATTCGGTATCATTTACATCTATATCTTTATTTGATATAGCATAGTAAATTGTCTTGAATTGATTCGGTTCAAAATTTTATGTTTTGAATTTGAATCAACTTAAAGATATTCAGCCACCTGACGAGACCTGTAAGCAAGGTCGAAATCGATTGTGTTACCTTCCTACACACCCACACCCACACACCCATTTCTTAAAGTTTGTGAAAGGTTATTTCTTTCTAGATTTCGCGATGTTCTATTTAGGAGAGGTTGATTACCCGACAATCAGTCGGGTTTCAGAGGCGGTTTTAATCTCCAAACTCGTTTATTGTTATTCTTGGAGGATATATATATAGTCTTATGTCTAACAGTACCCCTGTGTGTACCATTTTTATCGATTTTCGTTCTGCCTTCGACCAGTTATGGCACGAAGGTTGTGTGGGCAAATTAAAAAGATTAGGAATTCC
>CAJNYU010000970.1:0-105858 GCA_905331475.1 Rotaria socialis | reverse complement strand
CATGCCTATTCAGATGTTTTAAATGAGTTTCGGAATTTTTGGAACTGTTTTTGAAAAGATAACAAAAGCTAAAAATGTATCGCCTTTCTACTCTATTCAAAATGCTCTCAATGACACATAATGTCTCTTCAAAAAGTAGAATGGAAAAGAAGATCGTTTCAAAATATATAAATATTAACTTTTAAAAATGAAAAAACTCTCGGACTTTTTCATGCATATTTGCTGGTCTATTTAAATCTTCTATTTACGTGTATGTCAAACTTGAACATCGTATGAAACTTTCAAGTTTAGTACTTGATTTATACATATGAAATGATAAAAATTAGTAGTAACCAACTTGATAAACATTGGGTTTTTATTAAAAATTCAATGTTTGTGAAATGTTCATCTACAGAAATACAAAATACTTAAAAACAATCAAACAACTGAATAAAGTTTACTCTGACTACGCAATTGAACGACTTGTTTTTTGAATACAAAGTTTAATAGTAAATCGTATACCGGGTATTTTCTTATTAAAATGATAAGATCTTTACAAAGAAATTATTTTATTTTTCGAAAAACAAAATAAATCCAGAATAATTATTTAAATATCACTGAAGATAGCGCAGAATCAAAATATTGATTGTGTTTATATTGAAATATGAACATTGTCTTTTTTTCGATATTCGAATTTGTTTGGCATTCTTCTCTTTAAATTCTTTGAAATTTAAGAAAATTTAAGCGAGAGATTGAATATCTTAATAACTAAGATCAAATCTTATTTGATAAGTGCAGATATTATAAAGTTTCCGATCTTATAAAATTTACATAAATATAATATCTTCTTCTGTGAAAAAACACATATTGGTAAAATAAAGATAATATTAACTGACAAGAATCGATTAAGAATTTGCACTAAAAGATGTTCTAACAGAGTTTCACGAACGAAATATGACTAAATGACGAGTTAAGATTAAAATTTATTTATTTGCATTGGACCAAAAAATAATCTGGTTATATGTCGTTCAGTATATTTTTTCGAAAGAACAATATATTATTTTCTTAACTATACAAAAATATATTTCATATAATTTTCATCGACGTCATCGTATAGTCTCTGTCTTCATGTCATATCATGCTTTGAAACTATCCATAGACAAATTTGTTCTATGATAAGATGGCACGAATAAGTAATACCTATTTCTTTTAAGTAAATCTTGATTTTTCAGTCATCAATATGAATAAAATCAGATAATGAGCATTTCTCTAGTCAAGAAAAAAATTACAACCACACCCACACCCTCAAGTTTTGGCATTAAATTAAAATTCAAAGATTAAAGGTGAGATACGCTACTTTAAATTGAAAAATTTCATCATAGTAGTTTCAAAATATAATATCATCAGTAGTATCGTTCCAAAAATTCTTGGACCCGACGGGCTCTACGAAACACTAACTCCACGGTTTATTATAGACCATTCGGTAAAGGTGGGTCTTCGTTTCCAGTTAGAAATATTGGATCAGCTTTTTAAACTATGGCTCAGTTAGAACATATTCAATTCTGTTCTAAATCCTCTCTTAAGAGTAAAGTGACTAGCTGCACGAAATTGGAACTACCATTGTCGGTGAAGATGCTACTTCTCTTACCTTTATTTAACGATCCATTTGTTTCCTTTAATAACACATCCCAACGTGGTTCTTCATAAAAAGCCAGGTGAGATAAACTTCCATTATCATGAAATGATTGTAATTTTGCTTTATCATCGTATTCCACTTGGCAATTATAAAACTCCAAATAAGTTAATGGACTCTGCTCTTTTGAAGCATAAAGAAGTGCTTTTGTGAATTCACGTGAGATAAGTGATGACGATATACAGAGACGTGAAATAAATACATGTTTTTGTAATGATTTTATTAAAGAGGTTTCTTTTTGATCAGTTGGTCGAATATTTCGAATGTGCAAACTAAGATGCTTGATTGATTTGTGATCTTTCAAAGTGTCCAGAAGAAGATTGATGCAGGCTTCGTCACCCAAACCACTCGGATCCATCAGGTCTATTTCAAGGAGTTTTTTATTCTTCTTCAACATTTCGCAGAAATGTGAGAAAGCTGGGGAAGCACACAATGAGTGAGTGAGTTTTAAATGCTGTAGTGCATTTATTTTCAAACTTAATATACTGTTGAGGATATCGATGTTGTTGGAATACTCCACAGCTAGATCTGTTAGAATTGCATTTGTTTCAAGACTACGTTGAACATCAGATTCATAGCCGAGAAAATCACTCGCAGAAAAGTCTAAGTTTCCACATATCTTGTTTTGAAGCAAAAGCCGAGCGAGCATCATCGTATTTCCACTTCGATTAGCTTCGGAGAAACGAACTTTCATTGTTTGATTATTGAACTCTGCGGCCATTTCTTGACAAGTATACTTTGTGATTCCAAAAACGTTTCGTACACGAACCGAACCCATATTTAGACAACGAATTGAAGAGCGATTAATGATGATGTCAAGCAGTTTTTTGAGATCATCTTCGCCGATTGAACATTCTCGACATATTAGCTTCTCAATATTAAAACCCTTCTCAAGAGCCGTGCACATCATTTCAACATTTTCTTTAGTAATATTCACTTGATTTATAAGTGCTTCGTTAGTCGTCTCATCGAATTTACCTCCCATGGCTTTAAATTCCTTGATGTATTTGCTCATTTCATTATTGTAACTAATCGCATTATAGTGTTTGTGACAGACCCAACGAACATGACCGTCAGCAGTGACTATTCGGTATAAATTTCCCAAGCTACGCTTATCATCAACACGTTCAAGATACGTTTGAATTTCTCGTAGTTCGGCACCTTGCAATGCTGTTCCTCTTGACTGGTGTCTGTCAACTACTGAAGCACCTGCACGATATTGCTGGTTGTCGACTTTATTGAGTAAATCATCAACCATTTGCAATTTTTGTTCCGCGTCTGTGTAGAACTGAGAATTATTAAGTTGTGGCGGTAATACATCATTGATAGCTTTTGATACATTTCCTAGTTGTGGAATAGCAAAACCTCCAATTGAAAGCAGGGCTTGAGCAATTGCTAAAGTTGTTTTTAAATACGGTCCGTATCGCAGAATGAAATCTCTCGGTCTTTTAATTGAATAACCTTCATGTGGAGCGACATGCATTTCTTTTGGATCTTGTGAACATTCACATAGAAAATAGAGTTTATAATGAATGTGTAACCAATTTTGTACGGTGTCGATCGCTTTGATGTTGCTATGCTCCGCAGGTAAGATGAAAAAATAGCGAGGTGTAGTAAACTCATGTAATTCATACATTTGGGTCATGACATGATCAATCTGGCGTAATATCTCTTGCGTATTGGCGTCAATACGATCGAGTTTACCATCCATTAGAAGCAGTTGATCATGAATGTCATTACTGGAATGTTTCATAGATCCCACTACTTCCACAGTTTTGTCAAGATGCGCAACAATACGCAGCGGCTCTGAGTTTTTTCCAGTCTCGTCGTGGATAAATGCCTTCTGTACATTGTCAATAAGAAAGGCCTTCACTATCACTGTGTGAAAGTGTCGTTGAACGTCTTCGAGACGCAGGCACTCGACGCCATTACTATTAACTGTTTCTATTTGAGCAGTGCTATCACCCCACTTTACTTTTTGAAATCTTGTAGTATGAATATTTTGGGCCATGAAACTTATGATCACAGACAAGATTATTTGTGCAACTTTTCCCAGTTAGAATCTAAAATACAGAAATGCAGCAGCGGCGTCATATTAATATAGACTTAACCGTGTAGGACGTAATGTCTCCGAAAAGTCTTTCATTCGCTTGCCTATTTATATTTTGCGCGAATATGAATATTTTGAACTGACGTTTTGAGGATGTGGGTGTGGCAAGTAGAAGAATGAAATAAACACACCCACACCCACACCCTCAGGTGATTAGGATGAGAATGTAGTTCTTCTCTTCACTAAAAATCACACCCATATACCTTTCCGGTTTCTGATGGTGCTTTTATCTTGAACGAAACAGATGAATCAGATGGATGAGTATTTTACTAATCATTCCGCACGAACTGGTGTGAGGCTCTTCTACTAAGCTCACTCAACGCCTATCAAATGCCGATACACTACACTCGCCTCCTGAAACTCGAAAGCTTTCATTTCATAAGTGTCGCCTACATCAAATTATGTTGCTTACTACACCGAAGTTACAGTAACACTGAAGTATACTTGGAAGTTTCAATGTGTTATTGTTGATAAGAATTTTCGTTCCCTATATCATTTGCTTGTTTTTATCAAATGACTCGCTTCTTACATTTCGCAAGATGATAACATTTTCTGCTCTGCTTCTGCTTATTTCGTCGCCTTTTAAAATTAAAAAAAATCTCCCTAGGAAGTAAAGCAACTCACGTGAGAATAGACAAAACATGATGGCAAAGACTGAAAAAGTCTCGACGAATAGCACAGGCTTGAAAAAATGATTTCTTACGTAAGTTACTTTATCTTTTGTTTAAAAAACAGTAGAAAAATATCTGTTCTCGGCCGTAAATGATTTTCATTCATCTTGAGGTGTGTGGTTGCCAGTGTCAGTATAGAAATGACATCACACTCATCCAGCATTCCAATAAATTATATCAGTGAACAGTATGAATTGAATCTCTTTTGTCCTATCCCCTATGCATTTTGTCTTTTTTTTATTTACTTTTCATTTCTATACCATAGAATGAGATCACACAAACAAATTGACACAAAAACAATTTTTTTTTCAACTGGAAGTGATAACATAAAAAGAAAACAATAAGAGTAATGATGAAAAGAAGAAGAAGAAGAAGAAGAAGAAGGACAGTAAGAAAGACAATATAAGGAATATTTTTTTTTGTATTTGATGGAAACTTTTTTCTAAGTTTTTTTTCTTCTTGAATTTAGTTGCTTTTTTTATTACTATGAACATTGGCAGCTACAATAGGATGTTCATCTGCATCATCATTTTCTGATTTACCATTCGATGAATCTTGTTGTTTTTGTTTCGGTTTATTTGAGGCCTTTGGTGAAGTTATTGCTGTTGAACGTACAATGCGTTGTTCACGTCGACGTCTCATATGAAACTAAAATTAGAATAATTCTTAGTGAAGTTAAAGATCTAATCTATTTGATACAAAAAGATTTATTTCAGTATGTTGACATTGTATTTACCTGTATAAAATTCCAAACTAACCAAAATTGTAAAGCACCAATCGCCACCAATGTAAATAAACGTACAGTTGGTGTATTAAAATTAGCAATAAGAATCGGTTCATTTGAATCTGTCAAAGATGTTGATGTAAATGTTATTTTATCAATCGATGAACTTTTTAAACCAAACCAAAATGTTAACCATGCTAAAACTATCGATGCTAAACGAGCAAATATAAAAACATAATTCCATAGTTTAAATAAATATGTTGAAGTTGATTTTGCTGTTTTTGAATTGATTTTTGTTATAGAATAAAAATGAGCTAAACGCGATGAATGATAAAATATTTCAATTAAATAATGGACCGTCAATAAAACTATTGATATACACCAGAAACGTGTTACATAGGCATAGACAATTGCTATTAAATATAAACTTGTATATATAATACGAGTTGGTATATCTTCTTTTCGAACTTTTTGTAAATATAATTCCGGATAGTTATGTAACCAATAGGAAATTTGAATGATAAAAAAAAGTTTTGTCCATGATGTCATACCCGTATATGGATAATCACGCCAAAGATATTCTAAACCCGATTGAAAATAATTCTCATCAATAAATAACTTAAACGCCCATACAACACTAAGAACATAGAAAAAAATAAGTTGACCAGATTCGAACAATTTGGCATTCTTAGATTTTGATAAATGTAATTTTTTATGTAATTTATCTAATGCATATTCTTGCCAAATAGCATGACCTATTATACAGATAAGAGTGTAAGAGAAAATCATTGCTAAATCTTTCAAGCCATAATTAAATAGTTGAGGTGATGATGTATTGTGTGGATCAAAGTTTGTTACATTATGACGAGGGCCAAAAAATGCTCCACAATAAGATGATGTTGAATTAAAAATTGTACCAGCCGTTAGAATCATAACCATAATACACGCAATATCACCTAAATTATTTTTCTTAAAATTTAATGATTCGTTTTTTTATTTGGGTTTATGATAACTTACCATGATTTTGGATAAAATATTCCTGGCTGAAAATAGGTGGATTTTTTGATGCCGCCTTTTTCTTAAGTGCTGCTGGTGGTGGTGGCATTATAGGGTTATCAAGAATTCAAAGAAGTAAACACTCGGAAAGGAAAAAGTTAACGACTCACAAATAATCTAAAATTAAAGAAATGCAAGTATAATATCATATTGTATATTTTTATTGAGCTATATAACATATTTAGGGACTATGTCCTTTCCACCATTAACGTAAAGAAGTATTGAATTAATAAATATACTATAGCAAAAGAATTTGTTTTTCGCAAGAAACTATGAATGAAAATTTACCCGAAAAAGCCATGTCAGAATCGAATACATTAAAAAAACGTTTACCGCAATAATTGTGAGATTATTTTCAATCATGGCGAACAGCTGGCTGACGCCTTTTTTGTGTTTGCACATTAATCTTGGCCAGTCTTTTTTTCTCTCTTTCATTCTTTCCTATATACCATATAGATCAGTTTTCTTCGTCTTCGTTTTTATTTTCATCCTGTGCAAACATTTGTACTCCAGTCTCATAGCATACGTTTATCATTGTTGTGTTATAAAATAGAGAAATAACGAATTGCATATTATCTACATAGACAGCTTCAATGTGCGTCTGTTCTTTAATGAAGTCTTATGAAAAGGACGTACATAGCAGATATTTTCTCTAGTTTGAATTGTAATGAACTGAATAGAACATTATCTAAAAATGATGACTATCTAAAATATACACCAAAACTATATATTGACATTTAATATTAAAATAAGGTAAAACATAAAAATTATTAAATATTTATATAGGAAACAAAAAGTGTTTACTCAATGAGAATCTTATTGGCTACGAATGGTTCGAGAATGTCGACTAAATCTTGTTCATTGTAATAAGCAATAAAAGGTTTACATGCATAATCTTGTGGTTGAAATTTATCTGATTTTATATTATTATAGATAATTTTGAATTGAGAAAAATCTAGATTCTGTTTTGTTTTATTTTCATTGTAATAATCTATTACGTGACTTAAATCAAGTATTTGACCATTTGCTGATTGAATTATTGCATGTGCGGCACATAGATCCCAATTGAAAGCAGCAGATTTTGTTGCTAAATAAATATTTGCTTGTTTTAATCCAATCGATAGTAATTTATTACCTAAAAAGAACTTATTTGATGATAATAGAATTCATCGGAAGCTAATAATTGAAAGATAGGTCGAAAAGCTCGTCATTTTCTTGACTAGATCTATTGAATCATATCTATTTAGAGTAATCGTTTGATGAAGAACGGTGTGTCTAAGAATTTTGATAGGAAGAAAATGTATGATTTTGTAGCCTTTCACATGTGTTTGAAAACATTCTTACCACATGCTGCTACTTCAATTTTTCTCCAATCATCAAGAATGTTTGTAAATGTATTTAAATCAATACTTCCATGTAATAACACTCGTTGACTATTGTTCTCATTTCGTTTATAAACATTGTCGAGATTATTATATTTTGCATTCAATAATGCCGTACCCCAATAAACCAAGCCTTTCCATCTGAATAAATAGGAAAAAGAAAATATACAGTTATAATTTTTATGAATTCACTTGCCTATAATTATCAATTTTTTCACGAAATGCTCGATTAATCACACCGACGATCGCATGACCATCCGTACGATCAAAACATCCAATGAGTACCAAGGCTGTTGGAAGACCATCTTGCATAATTCCAGTTCTTGAATCAATTATTCCATCAGTACCATTTATATACTGTTGTGTACCATCAACGGGATCAATCCATATGCCAATAGTTGATAAATCAATAGAAATATCATGTGGAATTTGTTCGAATGATTGTTTACATTGTTCGGTTAGTACTAGATCTGTAGACGATGATACTATTTCAGCTAATTTTTCGATTGATTCAGTAGATTTATTATCAAATAATTTTTCTATTGAAAAAGAAAAGACGAATCATTAAAATTATAAAAAAACAAAAAACAGAATTATTTCTTACTGAGGAGATTCAGAATATCTTCTTGGCTACCGCTGACATCAATTACAATTTTTTCATCAGTAGAATTTAACTTCAACGAACCGTCTTCTTCGCCATGTATATGATGAGTTAGTACGGGATACTAAATAAATTTTAATGCAAAATAAAATACATTTTTGTTCAATATTAATAACTTACAATCCTTTTTAAATCTCGCTTAATGACTTCTTGAATAATAACATCTCTAAAGAGAAGAAAAAATAAATTGATGAAAATCAAATTTCAAAAAGATTTTTATTTACGCTAAAGTTTTATAATCAGCAGTAAGATGTTGATGATTTTCATCCACTAAATATAAACACTTTCAGATACAAAATGAAAAATTTTCATAAACATTACATTTTTTTTCCTGAATCATGCTATTGAAATCACTGTGCATAAAACGAATATGACGTGCAATGCATGCTGCCTTTTCCGAACTAACACATAATTCATATAAAAAATCCCGCAATAATACTGATGACATTATCTGAAATTATTTTCAAGTTACAATAATATTTATGAGAATAAATGAAGCTAAAAGCAGTGTTATATGCTCTCTTTAAGTACAAATCAATCAGAAGAATCGATAAGTTATGCTAATAAAAAGCCTGTTCCGTCTACATTAACGGATCTGCGTGTACAATTAACACGCGTGCTACATCAACTAGTCGAATCGCAAAATTTTCTTTTCTTAATCTATATTAATACTATCAAGCGATCGGAAATATCGGCAAACGTAGCTGTTACATATGATGAAAAAAAAATTTAATCTTGCTATGCCCGAGGACAGAATTGAACTGTCGACCCCTGGTTTACTAGACCAGTGCTCTAGCCACTGAGCCACACGGGCGTGCCATTTGCTAATCGAATTTATAGATTGTTTTTGGTTACGTTTAATTGTACGTTAAAATTCCGATCAATCCATACTTTATTATACATAACCAATAGTCGTTTAGCCAACGCGAAATTATTTTACTACTCCGACCAATGGCCGTCGACAATTTTCTTTTTCAGCACACCTCTCTCTCAAGCGAATAGGAAATATAACGATTTCCTCTCATTACGACTGCAAACCATTAATTTCAAAGCAAAACTCAGTCAATCTTTTTATTTAAAAATACTCAAACGAATATTATTAAATAAAATTTTGTTAAAAAGATTTGTTTGTCGGTGAATGAAAAAAAACACGCACAAAGAAAAAAAATAAATTAAATCAAAACAATTTTGTTATTCATATAAAGAAAAATAGATGTACATAAATAAGAAACTCTAAAGATCAGCACGTGATGTAAGGGATATATTTTGAAGTTCATATTTTTTCGAAAAACGTTCAGAAAGTATCGTCATTATAACAATTGATAGAAATTGTACAACATACCATGAAAAAATATTCGGATACTGATAATTATAAATGCAACAAGCAATAAAATGATAAAAATGTATTGTTATAGAAAAGTCTAAACATTGCTTATACCTGCCAACTAAATAGAAAATAGCTAAAGCCCTAAAAATAGAACACAGATAACAATCATTATAATATTCTAGACTTTGTTTACCCTGTGAATGTATTGAGTAAAAATACAGTAGAGAAAAATCGTCCATTCCAACTAGACAATTGTAGTGTCTAAATGAACGAAACTGAAGATTGGCAAATTTCTACATTTATTTCTTTTTATGTCTATCTCACATCGTAGGAGAAAAAGTAATCAAGGGATGGTACTCGATTGAAAGTAATTGTGATAAGAAGTATCCACAATCCAAAGCCAAAATAATATATTGCTTGAACAGCAATTATCTGACTAATGATCAACCATGGATCCCATTTTTGGTTACGAAATCCAGTCATTTTATCCAGATCAATGAAACAAGATCATATCTAAAAAAACAGTGCAGTCGTTTTTTCTTTATTCTTCTTTTTTTCTTTATTCAAGATGTTCTTTTATTTATTTTATCGGAATATGAACTGTTTTTTTTTCTTTTAAATCGATAAACAATAAGTTAAAAAATAACAGTTTTGTTTATTTCTTCTTGCCACGTTTGTGATGAGCACCACCACCTGATTTCTTGGTTTTACCGCCTAAATTAAATAAGATTAGAATAAATAGAGAAAACAAAAAGTAACATTTTCATCTTCATACCAGGCATGATAACACCATCGTACGTTTGTTGAAACCATTTGATAGCTTCATCTTTGGTTATTCTATGTGAAGCACCAATACGGGATTTTTTATGTTTTCGTTTACCAATATCATAACCAGCTCGACCAAGTACAACGTAAAAATCCATACCATAGATACCAATGGATGGATCGTATTTAATACCTAGAATGTAAGTGAAAATGTGAGAAGTGAAGTCCTCTCTCGGTATATATATATATAGTACTCACCTAAATCAATGTGTTCTTGAATACCGAAACCAAAGTTGCCCATTTCACTGAAATTGCATTTGTGTAATTCGTATTCTTTAACTTTAAGACCTTTTTCTAAGATTTCTTTAGCTTTTTCACCGCGTACAGTACAGAAAACACCGATTTTTTCATTACGACGAATACCGAATGATCGTACAGTATAACGGGCTTTTGAAAAAACGGGTGTTTGACCGGTCAATTGTTCAAGCACTTTTGATGCACGGGTCAAACGATCGCCAGATTCACCGACGCAAATATTCAAACATAATTTACGGATACGTAAATCACGCATAACATTTTTGATTTTTTCTTTTTTTATAACTCGGCCAGTAGTTGTGCCGGTTTTTGTTGGACTTGTCGTGGCTGCTGGTGCTTTATTCTCTTTGCGTCCAGTCATGATTATTGAAAATCAATCAAAAACAAGATGTTTATTATCTAAAAACAAGAAAAATAATTTCAAGTAACTATTGCTAAAATTTTCCTTGAACAATGCATAGAACTGAGAAGGACTACCACAAATTCTCCAGTATGATTTCATTGATTGTTTACAAATGTTTTCCTATGAAATAATAAATCATAATTAAAACATTACCATACAGATTAACTATAGGGCCTCAACAAAACTCATTTCTACGATAGGATTATTTTTTTTCAAAGAATAAATGATAGTGAAAAGAAAAAAAACAAATAAATAATATGAATGCTGTTCGACAAGTTGAATAAAATGAAATTCATTCATTGGTGACTAGTTTTGCCTTATTTCAAATGTTCGGATTGTTGGACATCGATATGAAAAATAAAATTCGAAAATTATTTATTTACTTTAATTACTACTATTTAAATGATTTTATTTATTATTGCAATGAGTTTTATATGATATCATACACATAGATGACGCTAGATTGCAGGGTTCAGCTTGAGTTCGAAATTTCATATGTTCTGTTTATCGTTTTTCTGTCATCAGCAGTGTTTCTAACAGCAAGAGTCCGCCTTTGTTACAAAGTGTCAAAGAACCTTGCAATATTGATTTGGCACTTTGTTTTACACTTTGCTCAAGAAAAAAAAGTGTCAAGTTGACACTTGCGGAAAATTTTTTACACTTTCCTTTTTATTATATGTAACTTTAGAACTCCCTAATTATTTTTAGTCAAAATATTCTTCGTATACTGGTATCTTCAAATTAATTGGTTCATTCGTTAAAGCATTTCTTAATTCATCACAATTGTAGCTATTGTTACTGTTATTTGAATTTATTTATTGTTGTTATTATCATTTGAATTCATCTATTGCTNTTTCTTTTGAGAGCAGATGAACAAAAAACAAATAGAATTAATTGAACTTTGGAGTAGAAGTTCAAAGCCACCAACGAACGTTTTATCACCACCTGAAAATCAACAACAAATTCGTCCTTCATCTAGAGCCCGTCGGGTCCAATAATTTTTCAATTCGGACCCGACGGGCTCTACCTTCATCATCATATACTCCCGACTCTATTCCTTCATGTATATTTGGCGAACCAGAAAATGAAATTGAAATTATTGCAAGTGAGCCTCCATGTTCATCATCAAACGTTGCTGATATTCAACACGTGTCTCCTTCCATTGAATACGAAACTCCTAACAAGTCAAATTTGAACAAAAAATCAAGTACTAAAATTCGTCGTAATTACCTTCCCAATTGAGAAAAGCAACCAGATGATATGCACAAAACTTATTCATATGATTCTCTCTTTTCATGTAATTTTAATCGTTTACATCTTGGAAACTTTGTGACACTTTGTTTAAAAAAACAAAATGTCACTTTACACTGTAATGGCAAAAGTAAAATGTCATTTGACTTTTTGTTTTAGATTCCTATTAGAAACGCTGGTCATCAGAAGTCTAAAATGAAATTCTATAGCAATCAATAAAGAAAGCAGTAACAACATATTATTTAAAGAGATGAAATCTTTTTTCTTCCATTATTTCATACACAATGAACAACCAAAACTTATCCACATCGACTGTTAATGATCCTGCAGCTACCATCACTACATTGACTTCGTCAGTGATATCCAAAATGAAAAAGGGTGAAGTATTAAAAGTCGATCTTGTAGATTGTAATTGCTCTCTGATGCCAATCAGTTATAATGGAATTGATCCCCTATTTATGTACACTCAACTATTTAAAGAAGCACTTTTAAAAATCGAAGACGATGATACACAATCTATTAAAGAATTCGCAGATTTCTGTCGTCTTCAGAAATGATATTCTGGTGGGTCACATCAATAAATTTGAACCATGAATATATTAGATAGTTTCGAAAAAATGAAACACACCGAAGGTAAACGTATATCATTCAACAAGTAGCGATCGTCTGGTATCGTTTATGTATGCACAATTTGCTGCTACGAACAACGATCTAAATACAGTGAGTATATTATTTGTTATGACAACTGATCCCCATTCCATTTGTCGATGTGAAAAACTTCAGTTATTACAAAGGTGGCTAGCGAGAAATTCTATTCTCTACACATACCATATTCCGGATAGACCATATTCAGCAACTTCACAATGATCAGATTGATCAACTACGGGAAGTACGTCTCACCATCGTGGGCAATGATAACCATGATATAAGCAAACTAATATCCTATTTACGTGAGCAAGTCGACTTCACAAATGGACGGTCTCAACTTGGTCAAACGCTGATTAGCGTCTTCGAATCCTCACAAGAACAACATCTTTATCACATTCTATTGGGCAAGGCATCTTTGTATTGTAGCAGGATATATCTGTCGTAGGGATGTTCTCTCTTCTGCTCTTTCGGCTTCATTCTATCACGTTTACAATTATTCCATTTTTCTTCTCGAATCTGTTGTATTTAAGTAAGTGTTAATGTTTGAAGAAGGAGATTATTATTTCTTGTGAGAATGTAATAAGAGCAAGGAGACGAAAATAAAGAAGAAGATTGTCACAAAAGGGATCATGATTTTAGATACTGACATCGGACCCGATATTAGGTTATTGGATCTTATATGTATCATCACGCTTCTTTCTGTCCTGAAGTCATGTAATTATTTTATTACTTACGCACCAACAATTGACACAATGCATACCGTATAATCGAAATAAAAGTCGTATAGTACATAGCAACAGGCCTAGGCATAAACTAGGAAGTTAAAAAGTATTTTAGTCCTGGTTAAGTCTCTCCTCCTTGCAAGAATGAATGGAAGAGACGTCAAGCTCACGATAGTTTAATTGAAGTCAGCAATAGTACCGAACAGAGGTGTTGACAGGGCAATGCAATACCTTCCTGCTCTACAACTTTCGCATTCATACTTCAGTTTGAAAATAGCAGCGTTTTCAGTTTTTGGAAAACGTGAAGCAACCTCTGAGAAATTCAGATAGAATTATTTAATTTATATAGGATATTTTCTCTTATGATACTGAATTGGTTCAATCCCGATAGCAAAAAAGAAAAGAGCATTACTTTGTTAGCCCTATTTGAAATAATGCTACTGCTTTACCATCACTTTCAACTGACTCACACGATAATATTCATCATATAACTATCGCTACTAGTTTAAAAAAAGAAAAAAAACAACTTTTATATTGTAAAGATTGAACCAACATAAACTTATTCATGGTAAAAAAACGACCATTTGGTTACCCAACTCTTCTAAATATAAAACAAACAGTATTTTGAACAAATTCGATATCGTATCAGCTGTTGTCGACATAGATGATACTCGGTTGAGTCAAATAAAGCGTTTAAAACTAGTAAGTAGTGAAAACTAATTAAAAGAAAAGATTTAACACCTCTTTTTTCATGCTTCTGCCATATTGTTGTTTTTAAATCTATTTTGTGAGTTACTTTACAAATAAAATTTAGTAATACAAGTTCTTCTTTTCTGAATATAATGTATCAAATGATACAATAATGTCAAATGCTATATTTTCGATAGAAAAAAATGAATTAGAAATTTGATATTTAAAATTTTGCGAAAAAAAAGAAAACATGTTTTAGTTTTTTGTAGCATGCCTATATCTTCAACCTGAAATATAATCGATTTAATTTTAAAAAGCTTAAATCTAAATTGTTTTGCCTTTTTCTTTTCGGCGACTAATTTTATTGGAAGATATCAAGGATAACAAGGCCGTATATAAAGTATTTCTATTATATCTAAGTGCACATTCTCTAAAACAGCATAAATATGTTGATCTTCCCTACAACGATCGTATTCGTTACTTTTGCCGTCATTGTTAGTGGACAAAAGTTAGAACACATTGAGAACGGTAAAATATGTACAGGCTGGCAAGCGGTTACGGGAACATCAGTTTCTGTTGATTCGTCCGTATGTTCCGGTGCTATCAACTATGAACTCACTAAACCTGCTGGTACATATGCAGTTCGTTTTTGTTGCCCATATGGAGCTACGACTCTAAGACCTATTGGACCAGCCCAAGCTGGATGCGGTCGTGCAGCGGTTGCTCCTTTACGTACACGAATTGTCGGTGGTCAAGAAGCAACACCACACTCTTGGCCTTGGCTTGTTTCTATTCAATATTATGGAAGCCATTTCTGTGGTGGTACTTTAATTGTAAATAATAGATAATTATGAAAAGTCAAACGTATAATATACGTAAATATTTTAGGATTCACAACATGTTTTAACTGCTGCTCATTGTCTTCAAGATAAAACAATGTTCAATGCCGGTTTAACTGTTGTAGCTGGTCTTCATGCACGAAGCAAAGCAAATCTACCTGAAGTTCAACGTAAATCTGTTGCGACCGTATTGAATCATGCTGCCTATAATGACGATACAAATGAAAACGATGTTGCTATTATCCGTTTAGCTTCGCCTGTTAAAATCGATAGTTACGTCAATGTAGTTTGCCTTCCAGAAAGAGATCCTGTTGTAAACGACAATGTCATGGTTGGTATGTAATGTTACAGAAAAAAGAAAAGAACAGAGATTCACATATTTTATGATTTAGTCGGCTGGGGTACAACATCATTTGGAGGTAGTTCACCAGATTCACTTCATCAAGCTGGTGTTGTAATTATGGATTTATGTGAACAGGTCTACTTTTATGATGATAACAAACAATTATGTGCCGGTAACCATCAATATACAAAAGACTCTTGTCAAGGGGATTCAGGTGGTCCACTTATGTATGAAGTCGATGGTAAATGGATACTCAGCGGTGTTGTTAGCTTCGGTGATGAATGTGCTAAACTCGATCGTCCAGGCGTTTATGCTCGTGTTAGCCACTATTTGCCATGGATTCAAAATGCAATTTCTAGTTTATCGGGAAAATAAATACTTGATAATATTAAATAGAAGGCGTCTCTTGCTAAAATGAACTCTTAATTGATTACGTGCATGAATAATGACTCATAATAATGCGAGAAGATTAAAAATCAATGAATGAAAAAAAATATTTAATCGAATAAGGCACAAAATTCATCAAACGAAATTTTCCCATCTTTATTTAAATCTAACGATGAAATAGTTGCTTGAAGTTCCTTTTGACTCAAATGTTTTCCCATACGTGACATGATATTCTCGAGTTCTTTACTTGATATAAAACCATTTCCATCAACATCGAATTTTTTAAATGCATCCATAGCTTCCGTTCGAGAATATTTTTTAAAAAATGGCCTAGCCATTGCGTTTTTAAATTCATTGAAATCGATGTCTCCACTATTATCAGTATCCATTCGATGTAATAATCTTTGTACTTCACTATCCGTTGCTTTTACATTTAATGCACGTAAGAGTTTTCGCAATTCTGATTTCGTAATTTTTCCAGAATGATCTAAAAATGTAACTTTCAATGTTTCATATTCATCATTATTCTACCTACCTCTATCGAAAAGATTGAATGCATCGCGTAATTCCTGTTCTTGGCTAGGCGTAAGTTTAGCCATAATTGAAGTTATAAAAAGTGCTGTTTTTTGTATTCAAATGAATTCAACATCGTTTTTTCTTTCTATTATTGTCGTATTCGCCCACAGAGAAGAAACACGAATGCAACTAATGTTATCGTCGTTTCTTTACCTTTGCTTTGTTTTCAAACTTGCCAAAAGCTGCTATTACATTTTATTTATGACGATTCTTCAAAAAGTCAAATTCAACTATCGATAATTAACTGTGGTTAAAATTACAAAACTCAGATATTTCAATGCTAACCATGATGCGCTAACCGAAAGTTTTCATCGCCTCCAGAAAAAATATTAATCATTAGTTTTAAGATAATGAATAGGAACAAGTTATTCATACGAAATAAAACATGCTTTATGAAAAAATCATATAATTGATGATTAACTTGAAGGAATAGCTATCAAACATCAAAGAGTTTTATTGCTTTTCTTTTTTTCATAATAACACGCATACCATCTCTGATAAGTACGACGAATCTTCTATAGTAACATGTCTCGTGTATAACTACTTCTTAATGATCAATAAATGAAAATAAATTGATCAACCAAGCATATTCAATTGTGATGTAAGATAGACATAAATTATCAATATTGGACATTTTATATGATGACATGCATATACAAGTCTAGCTGTTGTCTTTCTTATATCTTCTTTTAATATGATATTAGTATCTACTTAACAATGTTTATTAGATTTAAAGTTTACAAATTTGTTTTCATTGTTGTTCACCTTGAGAGATTGTATTTTAATAATAAAAACAAAATAAGTCATTCTATTTCCTAGAGCAAAACAGTCTAACTACTGTGTTTTCACACTCTCTCGTGCTTTGGCAATATTTCGTTGTAATTCTAAATGTTCAAGTCGTTTTTTTGCATTACGTTCTCGAAATAACTCTGTCACGGTAACTGGTTGAATACCTAAAAACACAAAATTACGAATCAATTTTATTAACAAAATACAAAATCAACCTTCTTCAGTTTTTTTTCTTTCATATAATGTATTATAGGTAATAATAATCGACAGAAGTAGAACTGATGCCATGACAATGGCACACCGTTGTGGCATTTTATCTGGTTCAGCTAGAAATGCTCGTCGTACTTTTCGCTGTAGATTTTCATTGAACTGTTTAAAAATTCTGAACACCATATCTAAAATAATTATTCAACGGATGAATCGAAATTTCTAATTGTATCGTTTTTTTTGTTTATTCAACGAAATGAATCATTGTTATTGTTCATATGCAAATTAAATCAACTAGATCATTTTTAAAGAAAGCTTATTCTTATAATTCTGAATTATTTTCTTTTTTTGTTTCACACACGCATGATGGATTTTCATGTTTTTGTTTTTAACAGAAAAATGCCTTAGCTAGCGCGCAAAAGAAAAAAAATCGAATATGAAGAAGAAAAACGACTATAAACAAACAAACACACAGAACCAGTCCTAGAAAGAGAGAGAGAGAGAGAGAGCACGAAAGAATTTCAATAATAACGAAGAAAAAACAGAAAAACCAAAATAGGACGCTTTTCATTATTATCATCATCATCATTATTTGTTTTCATATATTTACACATCGTATTGTGAGTAAAGAATAAATGTTATGTCGACGGAGCATAATGGATTGTTTTCTTTTAAGAGCACAAACAAGAGAGAGAGAAAAAAAAATAAAAAAAAACAGAAAAAAATGAACTCCGTGAACGATTGTTCCATATAGACAAATATAAATAAATAGAATTAGAAGCGAAAAAGAAAAAGAAAAACAACAACACATAAACAGAAATAAAGATATTTAATTCGTACAAGCTCGGAATTAAGAATTTATTGAATCGTAAGAAAATGCTAGCGATTTTTGTTTTCTGTAGAATTGATATTTACGAAAGACATGACGATCAAGTCATGGGTGAACGTTCTAATGAGCCCTCACGACTATTATTGTCTTTTTGTCGACTGTTTAAATTATCTACTTTGTAACGACGGCGCCTAAAATAAACAAAAAAGAAATTATTCTTATCTTTCGACATATCTAATCATACATCATGTCTACAAAGAAAACCTGATGAAAGATATCATTGAAAAAGCTTCTTTTATATATCATCATCTCAGATGGAAGTAAACACAGATAGCTACGATTCTATCATGATTTCAATAGAATATGTCATTCAATATAATCTACAAGCATTCCAAGAACTAATCGAAAATTCTTCTTGCATTAAGAAGTTTCATATAATTGAATCTGACAAGAATTCTATTGTCAATAGAAATAAAACAAATGAAAATACCTCGCATTCTGACTGGGTATGCCAGGCGGTGGCTTTGGTAAATGACTAACAGTTGATGAACTAGATACATCATCAAGCAGATTATTACTCGACGATGAATGTTGTAAAGGTTGTTGACGACGTTGAAATTCTGTAAGCCCAGTTAAATGATTATGTTGTTCAATACTTGGATGACTCGATGAACTACTAAGCATACTGCCGACAATTGAAGTTGGACTATTCGGATTATTATTTTGATAGTAAAATGATGATGAATAATAAGGATAAATATTATTATTATTATTATTGCTGTTGTTGTTGTTGTTCGTATTTGGTGATATTATTAAGGACGGATTTGTATTTTGACTTGAACGATTCGTCGATGATTGTTGATAATATAAATGATTGTTATTAGTTGTTGAAGCTGATGGTGGATCAAGTAAATCTTTATAAGATTTACTACGTTGCATACGATCAGCTAGATTAGTTGTCGTTGCTGATTGTTTGTTAAGTGTTGTCGTTGAGGCAATATTTGGTCTTGATGCTATTTGTTGGGTTTGTCGATTCATAAGATTACTTAATGTTTTATTTGTGCTGGACGGAATCGCTGATGATGATGATGATGCTGGTTGCTGTTGAAACGATGAACGACGCGGAGAATTAGTTGTTTGATAATAACCATTATTATTATTTGACGAAGAATTTTTTTCGTAAAACATTAATTTTCTATAGAAATCATCACCACGATGATTTTCGAATGCCGACGATGATATACGACTACCGTTGGAATAGCGTTGTTGATCATTTTTCAATTCATCATTATTTTCAATAGGCATCGATTCTTCTTCATTGCGAACTAATGGGAAAAAAAATGATATTTAGTATTTTTTTTTTGATTAGATTGAATGTTTTTTTTTTCTAATGCAAAAATTATTGATGATGATGGAATGGAAATAGATATTTAGGGATGTGCAGTATTAGTGGAAGTATTAAGGAATCACGTGCAAACCATAAATCATAATAAACATGCTTGAATAATTAATATGCTTTTTTTTCTCTGTTGATTCTTACTTGAACTTTGTATCGACGGTGGTTGAATATATTTTTGAAGATAGTTCTTTTTTAGAATTGATGCTGGAGCATCATTTTGTATGGGTGTTTGCAATAGAGATGTATTTGAAGTTGTCGATGGTGTACAATACTTAACAAGACTATCATTAGCAAATGAACGATTTAATTGTTCAGTTGATTTAGCTATTAAACGTGTTCCATTAAACGGTGCTGGAACAAAATTATATCCACGAGGTTTTATATGTTGTTGCTGTTGTTGTTGTTGCTGCTGCTGCTGTTGTTGTTGTTCATCAACGGGTAACGAAGATGAAGAACTAGATGAACTCGATGATGTAGGTCGAACAGATGAAGATCCAATCGTTGTACGGTGTTCATATGGCGATTGGCCATTTCTTGATGGTTGATATTGACTTCCTCCTATATTTCCTCCTGTCCCTGAATTTCCATTTCCTTTCATCATCATCAATATTGTTGAAGCATTCGGGCTCGATCGCACCGAAGTATCAATAAATGTCGATGAAGGAATATTTCTAGAAAAATTATCACCCATCATAGTCGATTGCATACTTGGTTGAGAATGTATTTGTCCATTATCTTTTCGTTTTAATTGTTGTCGTCGTTCATCATCTTCGGGCTCATGATTTTCATCTTCACGATCATCTTGTTCTTCGTGTTCATATTCATCATCTGACAAGCGATTAGCACCGGCATAATTATTATTATTTCGATTAGATATTCTATTATGTTGTCGACGAAAAAAGAAACTTTTTGTATCATCATTTAGTGTTGTTGTAGTTGTTGTTGGACGAGACAAGGGTGTTATATTAGTTGTAGTCCGATAGTTTTCAAAAGGCAGAGTTTCTGATAATGGTTGTTCATTGGAACGGATAATAACTTCTTTCTCTATAAAATAAATACCAATAATGAAGCAAAGCTCCTCTTCAGTTTCCGGATAGGATATATTTTAGAATCTTTTATCAATTAACCTGAATCTTTTATTTTCTAAGTGTCTATAGGGTTTCCGGTATTTTGTGGTTTTTCTAAGCGACGGAAGCAATATGGTTTTTTCTAAGATAAATATAGATACTTACAATGAAATCCTTGATGTTACACAAAAAAGAAAGCTGTTTGCCTAGTCGGAAAATTCTCAGTTCTACTAGTCAAGATCAATTTTTTTAGTAATAATTAATCTTGGAACATACGCTTATTTTCTTTTCCATCATAACTGTTCATTGCGCCAACGTTTGAAGTTTCATCAGCACCTCTTAGCAATGGTCGATGATACTGTTGTTGACGACCACCATTTATAATGTTTGTTGTTAGCACATTATTATTCGCTGACGTTCCCAAACCTAAACTATTACTGTTCAAAATAGTAGTATAGGCTGTAGGATTGTTTAATGATGATGATAATGATGTCTGTTGAATATGATTATTGGCACCTATTATTGGCATTTGTTGACTGTTCATTGCGGACGGAGAAAGAGGATTATTCACAGGAGGTGATGATGATGATGATGATGGAAGTGGTGGTGGTGATGACGGTGAAGATACAATATTATTTGCAGGTAATAATGATGGTGCTGGTGGAGGAGCTTGTGCTGGATGATATTGAGATGTTTCATGCGTTGTACTAAAGTAACAAGGGAATAGTTTAGTGTTGGTTTTAATTTCGAGGAAAATTTAAAGTTTGTTTGTCAGTTACAAGGCTTATATCAAGCAAGTTTTAGTGAATACTCAATTTTCTCAGTAGAAGATGAAAGATCATGTTTTTTTTTGTAAATTATTTCTTTTAAAATATACAACTATCTTTTCTCGATATTACTCGAGATCCAATGATTAGCTGTTTATAAACATATCTTAATATAAAAATAAAATAATATTCTTGTCTTTTTTACATTAAAACAAAACAAAAAAGTCAAAGTCTTTCAACCAACCTTTGAAGCTTTTCTTGTGCATCTTCCCACTTAGCACTATGTTGGTTATCACTACCTTCATCGTCGAGATTATCATCTAATGATATCATCCATTGTGACATAACTGTTTGAGGCCCAGCTTTTATTGCATAAGTAGCAGCTGGTATTGATATAGCTTCACTATCACCTGTACGTGATATCATTTGTCTTGCTGCTACTATAGCATCACTACGACTATTAGCTGTTCGAGTTGAACGTGGTGTTTTTGGTGGTTTACCATGTTCAGTACCACCGGTAGATGTATGCATAGGATTAGGCACAGAGTTCACTCCTGGTGAAGATGTTTCATCAGCATTGGGTAATAGTGATGAACCATTGGTTTGGATCTGTTGATGATCCGTAAGGCGTTCAGAACTTTTCAACTGATGTGATCGATTTAATGTTGATAGAGCGGTACCAGTTCTTGGTTTACCAGAATCTGAATAAGATACACTTGCTGGGGAATCTTCTTTACCTACAGGTTTTCCATTTGATATTTTATTCGACGGTGTTATAGGTTCAGCAGCTGCTGATTTCGAGCCTGTCGTGGTACGTCGTAGGCGTTGTGAAGAATCGGATACAGGTGCTGTTGAACCGACAACTGTTTTCCATGTTTCTTTATTATTATTATTATTATTATTATTATCAATCGGCGTAGCTGTAAGAGGCGTACGTTGCTGTGATATAGATTGTTTTTTCGACAATGAAATATCTTTATCAGTTGCATTGGCTGCTTGTTGTGTATTAGGAGTTGCAGGTGTAACAGGCGACGATGCATAGGCTCGTCGGGCATTTCTATCGAGACTTTTTGGAATGTTACGACGTGGTGAAAATGGTGAGTGGTCAGATGTAACACCGCTTTGTCTTCCGCCTCCATTTGAAAGTTTCCAACGTTCATCAAATGTATCTGCTTCGGTTGCTTGTTGACGAAGATTCATTGTTGAACTAGCACCACCTGGTTGAGCAGTTAGAATAGCTTTCGTCATGTCCCTAGAAGAAAAAAATGGTATCGAAATGAAAATAATTTCGAAGGCTCTTTTTTTTATATTGACATACATTGAAACTTTATTGTTAATATTCGATAAGACAGCTTGTTGTTGTTGTTGTTGAGTCTGTTGTGCTTGCTGTTGTAAAGCAGAATTTTGTGTTAAAACTTCGTCTTCAATACCATTCGATTCTTTTTCCCAATCGTATAAATCTGATTCTTTATATGCACGGCGAGCTATTGATGTACGAAATAAAGTTTGTAAAAATTCATAATCTGGTTTATCTTCATAATGTAACGATTGTATATGTTCAAGAAATTGCTAAATAAACAAAAACAAAATAGAGTTAGATTTTACAATCATTATCTTTTACTTTGAATTCCGATGGAAGACTTTTCAAGAAAATTGCATGATCATATTTTTCTTTCATTTGTCCGACTTGTTCTTTATCTTTAATTCTTCTCCATGGCAATTGTCCAGTGACAAATTCAATAAGCATATAGAATAAACTCCATAAATCATCATGTCGACCCATTTCCTAATGAACAAAAAAGAAACAATTGAAAAAGTATCGCTTCTTTTTTGAAAGCAAACCTTATTTTTATGTGCATTTACTGAAGCATATCGTACAGTTCCACGAAAGCCTGCTTGTGGTCGAGCTGCTCGAACACCACCTTCAGCATTCGTATATTTTCTTGCAAGACCAAAATCTAACATGAAAACTTTTCGACATGTCGTCGGTAATCGTCCCATAGAAAAATTCGATGGTTTAATATCTCGATGTAGAAAACCAATTGAATGAATCGATTCAATAGCTTGAAGAATTTGTAAACTAATACGTAATGATGTTGATAAACTAAAACATTGTCGGGTTTGACTACGACGTAATTCAGCTAAATTTTTTCCTTGTAAAGTCATCACAACATAATTATATAGCTCATTGGTTCCACCACCCAAAAATTTGCATACATGATCTTTGCCTTGCAATCGACGTAAAACTGTTACTTCCATTTTGAGTACTTGTTTAGCCTGTTTAGCTGATTCAAGTTTAAGTGCAACATTCTCTTTGGTAACAAGATCATAGGCTTCATAGATCTGACCAAAGCCACCACCCCCGATTTTAGTGGTCTAAATTCACGAGACGAAAAAAAACCCTGGTCAAATCACTATAGAAATTATCACAGAACGAAAAAAAAACATCTTTTTTTTTCCAGGGTTAAAACAGTTTCTTTTTCCTTCTTCTTCTTTTTCTTCGTTTCTCAAGAGTCATAATGCAAAAGTTCAATATGAAAAAGTGTATTTTATTTTAAACCATTTATGAAACTATGATATACTTACAACTTTCCATCGATCTCGAACTATATTTCCTGGTTGAAGAAGATCTGCTTCGGACATGTTCAATGTTACCGTGCATACTGAGTATAATAATTATTCTTTATCGACGACACCATATATACAGAAAGATCTGCAAAGGCAAAACAAAAAAAAAACTAATAATAACAAAAATAAATAACGAAGAAAATAAAGAAATTCTTGTTAGGACGGACACACGACAGAGAAAAAAAGTAAAAAAGAGAAAAGGTCGTCGTCACTCCCGATCAATCTTGCCCCATCCATACACAGCGAACGTTCTTTTTCGAGCGTCAATACTGTTTACGTAATCGAGCTCTGGCGGTGTGTGTGTATTGGATAGAGAACATAGAGTAGTAGTTCTATCATGCCTACGACGATTGTCATCAATCAATTTTGATGAACCTCGTCCTGCAAGGTTCATTATTAAATAGATGTATAAACGTTCTTCTCTTAACACATAAGCAGCTGATTCGTATCACAGCTAAGACTGTCTATTTACGAAACACAAATTAAATCTATCGAGTAGCATGTTCGTTAAACACACATATATACACGTTCGACCGGATTCATTGACATAGTTTCTTTTGGGCGGAAGAAAGCAAGGAGATATGCGTATAAGAAAATATAAGCGCATACAAGTCTTGATGTTGTTAGTAACAACAAAAAAAAGAAGAGAAGATTAATAACAACTCTAGATAGAAAAAAACACGAGTTGTTTTCAGCGTCTTCTTTAGAGTATAGTAGCAATGATACAATTCAAGAAACATATGCCATTAGCTGTCACCATCAAGACAGGCTAACAAGGACAGCATATAAATAAATTAAAAAGAAAAAAGACCGAAGACAACGAACGAAAAAATACGAATACTCTGTCCGATTAAGTTGGTGTACGCAGTAGTAGTAATACTAATGGTCAGACGAAAGTAAACGATGAACCTCGAAGTACATGAGTCGTGTTCTTTTTTTTCTTCTCCACCCCAACCAATTCTCTTCATATATACGTGTATATATATATATATATATATTGTTCATCGTTTTCGCGTTCTGTCTGTCTGAGTACAGGCGGATAGAGCCGAAATTTGAAACGCTCGATATGTGTTTCGTTTTTCGAGACTGAAAAATGAATGGGCAAAAGAACAGAGAAAGATAGACTACCTAACGGTCAATAATAATAATAAAAAATAAATAATATGTAAAAATTTCACCATTGTACATCAGATACAAAAAAAGAGGTTCAATTTTGCTTGTTTTTTTCCTTCTATTCTTTGATGATGACCTCGGTGTTTATTTATTTTTCAAATAGTATCTCACCTTACTCACTCTATTAACACCAAGAAAAAAAAAGAGTACATTCTTTATTAAAAGAAGAAAAAAAGAACTGGTACAGTGTTCTTTTTTTTTCATTCAAGGAGAACAAAAAAAAATAATCTATCATGACTATTGCAAACATTCTTTCCATAATCAACTTCTCGAAATGTCAAATCTGATACGTGCAACTCTATAGCAAATCAATCAATAGACATTAGCGATCACTCGTTTTCCGATTGGTTCAATATTTCAATCAATAGGAATTTTCGATCAGCTGTTTCTTTATTATTCTATTTACTTTTGCCGACAAAAGTCAATGGAGAAAACAATGCCAGAAAATAGTGAGAAAAGTAATAAAAAAAATTTGCTCTACACTTTATTCAATGGACAATTTTTTTAGCTGTTTTATCGTTGGAACAATTGAAAAATTTCCAAGATGAATATAAAAGTGATTTGAAAAACCTCGTCGCTCAATCGGCTTGTTCTCAACATACACTTTCGGATGTTATTGTCAACCGACAAAAACGTTTCTCAACTGTACACGTGTTTAATACAAAGGTATACAGAAAAGACATAATGACCCTGAAAGGTTATTTAAAAAATGTTTTAGTATTCACCTTCGAAGAAGAAAATTTTGCATTATACAAATTTCTACTAAATATTGCATTTAGAAATAGTATAGTTCATAAAATCTACCAGTAAAATGACATTGAATTATATAAAGTTCAATTAAGAAGGCGCTTTGAGGATTTAACGATTTAATACACCTAATCAGATTTGATTAAATCTGATATTTAAATACCATGAATTGTGTAAATTCAACATTTCTAAAGCATAACATCTAAAAATATTCAGATTCTAAAATTTAATAAAATATTCGATATTCTTTTCATCGATTGATTAGTGCGCTCAAATTTTTATGTAACAAGTGACTTGACATTTAAGTACAATCGATCAGGTGTTGCTGATCACCGGATATAGAAAATCGGAAAAAAGTATTCCGTATCCTCTGGGCAACACAATCCGATTCCGGTTAGAAAATTACTTTGAGAATATCAAATCTATGGTTCGGGTCCGGAAATTTCCGGTCCAACGGGTTGGACGCTATAGCTATTCAATGTACATACTTTAGTATGCCAAGGATGTGCAAACACTTTGAGAAAGCAATTGATATACTTCGTAATCGTTCTGCATCGCTCATGTGCATTATAATTTAATTGCTAATCATACGAGTCTAGCTCTAACGATTGTATAATATAAATGAAATTATGTTTTCTTCTTTCAGCTTGCCGTCGAAGGCCGCCCAGTAACAAACCAAAAAGCTTCAGGCCGTTGTTGGATATTTGCTTGTTTGAATGTCATTCGAATTCAAGTGATGAAAACACTTAAAATTCAAGAACTAGAATTAAGTCAAAATTATCTTTTCTATTACGATAAAGTTTGCCGACTTTTTTCTTCTTCTTCGTTTACAAATATATAAAATTTTGAATAGATCGAACGATGTCATTATTTTCTTACGTCGATGATTGAATTAGCAAAAAAGAAAGAACCAAAAGATGGTCGACTAGTGCAATATCTTTTACACGAATTACTTATTGATGGAGGTAAGGCAATCTTTGATTTGAAAATATTTTCAAAACTAAAGAAATCTTCTGTAAAGGCCAATGGGATATGCTTGTTAATCTGATAAATAAATATGGTGTTGTACCAAAAAATGCGTTCCCTGAAAGTTCATCATCTGAAGCAGCTGTGTTTATGAATAAATTTCTTCGTGCTAAAGTATATTCATTTAAGCATGAAAATAATGATCAACAATGATTCATTCGTTTTTTGTTTTTGTTAATGGTAGTTACGTGCATTTGCTCAAGAAATCTTCGACTTAGTTGAACAAGGAAATGTCAACGACGATGATTTGTTGAAAAGAGAAGCTGCAATGATGAAAGAAGTAATTTGAAAATTTGAATATAAAATTTAGTAAGTTACTCTCGTTTAGCTTCATCAAATTGTCACCACGTGTTTGGGATCACCACCAGAGCAAATAACATTTGAATATTATGATGTTAATAAACAGAGTAAAAAAATTGGACCAATTAGTCCAATTGAATTCTATCAACAAATTGTGAAACCCGTGTTTGATATTGATAATAAAGTAATTGATTCATTTCTATAATGATTAGCTTGGAATAAACGTTTAGAATACACTTCCAAAATCTTCAATAATTACCAGTTCAATATCTTAATGAGTAATCAAAGATGAAAAATAGTCATGCGTTAGAATCCTTATGAGAATAGTTAAATAGTAATTATATTCGAATTTATGCTTAAATAGAGAATCCAAAGGCGTAGTTAAATTAATATATGCAAATGGAAAAAAAAATTCTCTATCGGTCGAGTGCTTTTGAATCGGAGCAAAGAGAGTATATTGATGAGTCTAAGATGCAAGCAATTATTTCAAAAGAATTCGGTTTCTTATGTTTTTACGAACAGACTACTGTATATTTTCGAACCTTGAAAATCTAATTTGTGAGAAAAAAAAGGATTGCTTATAGTGCATTCAAACATCTTCTCAAAAACAAATATTCGTTAGAATTTAAGTAATTATAAAATAATATCATGTTACTTTATTTTTTATCAGGTATGTCTTGTGAACGATCCTCGAGCTTCTAATGCCTATGGGCGTTTATATACAGTTGAATATCTTGGAAATATTGTTGGTGGCCGAAAAACTCGATACAATAATCAACCTATTCGAGTGCTTAAGCAAGCCGTATACGATTCGATTGTCGCCGATGAAGTATGAATGTTTTCGCAAACTTCTCTAGGAATCGTTTTTTCGTCTCACTAAATAGGCTGTTTGGTTTGGTGTTGATTTTGGTAAACATATGCACGCGAAATACGGAATACTTGATTTGAAAATTTTTGATACACAACTTTATTTTAATTCAAAATTTCCGTGTCAAACTAAAGCATCACGATTAGAATACGGTGAATCGTTAATGACACATGCTATGGTATTTACAGGTGTTCATGTTGAAAAAGGGCCACCAAATGATGTAAATGACAATAATCAAGCCACTGATTTACAATTTATTCGATATCGTGTCGAAAATTCTCACGGAGAGGATAAAGCGGATAAAGGTTATGTTGTTATGACAGATGATTGGTTCAATGAATATTTATACGAAGTTGTAGTTGACAAGAAACATTTGTCAAATGAAGCTCTTGCTGTTCTTGAACAAGAACCAATTGCTTTAAAAGCTTGGGATCCTATGGGGGCTTTAGCAGATTAGGTGAGTTGCATTCTTTTGTTGAGTGACATTAGTTCAATTACAATCGATAGATAACAAAAAATATGTTTGGCGATTAGAACAGAAATGTTCATTCTGATAGATCAATGCGTAGCTTGAATCGAATTTAGAGTTACCTTTTTGTTAGCTACTGTACAAGCATTTCCAACAGAAAACGATAGTCTCGTGGAAAATAATATAAACCGTACCGATAGATTATTAGAATCTAAATGGTTATGCAAGGAAGTTTCAATTTATTAATTGACGAACTTCTGTCGGCAACATTAATATATTTTCCTACTAATACTATAATAATAAATCGTTATTATATTCGTTTATATCTACTTTTAGTTATAAAGTTTCCAACAAACTGCAAATTTCAACAGCTATCATTGAAAAATTGAAAAAACATTGATATTTTATTGCTTTTCTTTAATTACTTCGCATTTTTTTTTCTAAATAAAGTATCTATTGTTTTTTTTATTCTACCGCACTCATAACTCATCGGTATATAGTTTTCAAATAGACCACCTCGATTTGTTATTCAATAGAGAAGTGATTGATTGTTTACATCTTATCTATTTATCCTGTCGAGGTGGTCATTGTGTAAACATGTTATCAATCAATTGATTTTCGTTCATACGGGGTGGTCTGATTTTAAAGGCCTATAAATATTCAAGGAAATTCATGAAGAAAATGAGAAAACAAAAATTATGCATTTCATATTCAGTTTTATTTTTCTTTTGTTATCCGAAGAATTCGTAAAGTCATCTTCGACTCAAACAGAATCAATTATTGATTTGTATAAAAGGATTAGTGAAAAAGGTACGTTAGCTGATGGCTTAGCTCTTAATGAGCAAGCACAAATAAAACTCAAAGCAATCAATACAATTCGATTATTGCCGTTAAATGCTATGCCAATTAATAAATTCATCGTCCTTTTTAATATTAGTTTAAATAATATTAAAAGTGATGAAGAAATAAAATTAATTGAACTTCGTTTGAAATCAAAAAATGTTAATAGCTATCGAAAAAAATTACGATTAGTTATTCGTGAAAGTATGTACAAACGACGGCGATTTAATCCAATGATAATTTCAAAAGAAGAAAGTGAATATCTATCTTATGATTTAACGAATTTTTTATTTCATAACTCATCACAACAAATATTAGTTATTCGACGACAATTGTGGATAAGAAATTATCTGGACCATGCATCGCTCATTATTTATTCTCGTGCGCCTGGTATTTTCCGTCTTCCGTCATCATCAAACATTCGAACGAAACGATCCATTCAACCAAAACAAGTCAATGGTCCTTGTGCAAGGTATGATCTCTTCGTCAACTTTGACCAGTTATCGTTCGGTGCATGGGTTGTTGAACCAAAACGATTTAATGCTGGCGTCTGCCAAGGAGATTGTCCAAATCCGTTATCAAGATTATTCTATCCAACTAATCATGCTATGCTATTAAGCCTACTACATGAACGAGGTAATTCTATTCAACAACCATCGTGTGTACCTGTTCGTCTTCGACCGCTTGATTTACTTTATTATGACCGTCGAGAGTTAGTTATTAAACGTCATCAAGGAATGCAAGTTGAAGAATGTGGTTGCCGATAAAAGCATATTGAAATTGATTGTATTCAACTTTGATATTACTATATAATTTAATAAAAGATTGAAAAATGATTTTTTTTTCTTCAGAAGTATTTTCGAGATTCAAAGATCTGCCTATTAATTTGATGTTAATTTTGAAAAATTTAGTTATAAACAATATGCACTTGAGAATCAAGATTTTTCTCGACGTGATTTATCGTAGTGAAGCTATAGAGATCTTTATCTAGAAAATAGCAATGATTTAAAGTAATTATCCAAAATGATTTCATAAAGTACACATCATTTGCACTTATCTTGTTCTTATAGTTGCTTTTCTTTTAACTTCGACTTAATCAAACATTCACATTTCAGTTTCTTTTTGGTCAATCACTACTATCTTACGAAGATCTCTTTGTACGATAGCAAGACACTAATATGATGATGAATATCTTGAGCTATCTTTATAAACAGCTACTCAAAAGCAATAAAAGAAAATGAGTATTTTCAAGAATGTGGCTATCTGAACTTATCAACTAATCAAGGTAAAAAATTATCTAAAGATATGCCGTTTCCTTTTTTTCTCTAACCACTAAGTACTACTAATTATTGTGTCAAATAACAGTAGTTAATCAATCATTTCAGGGTTATCAGTTGCTTTCGTGCTTCTTGAAATTCATCGGCAGGATAATAATGATTGATTGTCCTGTCAATTTTGTACTCTTTCATATAACTGGATATACAAATAGAAATTCTAGATTTGTTCGCCTCGACTTTGTTTTGGATTGATATTATCTGAGGAGCATACGTAGCTATTCTATTCCTAATATGTTTCAAAAAAGAAAAGAAAAGCTTTCATTGATTTTCTTATTTCTGAAAATGAATGAATGTGCAACGTTTCTGTCAGTCATGTCTTTTAATAATTGGTTTTAAAGCCTCAAGTAATAAGCCCAAAAACAATAACATTTGTCAAAACAATAAACTCTTTTTTAAGCTACAAGGTTATTACTCGGAGATATTCGCCAAGAAAAAATAAGCCACAATTGTCTCCTTGTTGTCATCGACTAGCTCGTGGCCAATAGCTAACAATTAAAGACAATCGCTTCCAAATGAGTTGAAATTGTCTCTTGTCGTTTCGTGCTTGGAAATCAATTGCTTAGTTACATTGTAAAAGTTGCTTACTATAATCTTATTTATTCAACCATCGGAAAATTTCCACGTTATTTAACTGGATGAAATTGATCGAAATTCCATAATATTATTTTAATATAACATAAATGCATTGATTGTATTAAAGTAAACAAAGTGAATATTGTGGAAAAATAATTAGAACAAAAACAAAGCAGCTTTCAGAGTTTTTTTTTGATCTAATTCTTTTATCAATTAGTCTGGTAAAATTATTTCCAAGAGAATAAATCTATATATTTTGGAAGGATGCCAAACAAAGGTCAAGTTTGTTACTATTTTTAGACAACATGTTGAGAATCCATTTGTCCTTTATTGATAGATATTTTCTCGGTATAACAATGGATTTATCTGCAATTATTCAGTAGCAATATCGAATCATTAAACGTTTGTCTTTTTTTTTAAGCGTAAATTTCATGATACGATATCTTTATAAAATGCTCACTGAACTTTGGCATCGACACCAGAAAGATGTCGATGAACGTGATGAACGTATTATTGATTTAGAAATAATTATTAATAACTAAGAGCATGAAATAAACGAGTTAAAATCTCAATTAGACAAATATCAATCAGTCAACGAATATCAACGTAGTGATAATGAATATTATCGATTGGGTGTTTCAGCATCTCCATCAACGCTACTACGTGGTTTAATTATCTGGGGAAAAGTCACTTCGTAAGTACATATTTATACTATTGTAAAAAAAAAAGAGCAAGTGAATAAAAAAAAAGCCGGTATCCAACTATCTCTTTTCGTACATAACTATCAATGAGAAAGTGATTCCTAATATATATATATAAGAAAATAGAAACAGGCACGGCCGTCAAACGATTGCATGCATGCATACAAACATATATAGATATAGAGAAAGAGCTTATTGGCGAATGGATATTCTCGTGAAATCTATTGACAATATATAAGCGGTTCTCCGCCTCTTCGAATTGTCTCTATCCATCTACTATTTCTTCTTCTTGTCCGCTTCTTAATATGTTCGTCTTCAATTAGTCTCACTGCAATGCAACTCGCTCTTCATGTCATGATAGTCTTTCATTCATCTTCTACACATCAGATATTTTCACATGAGATGTGACTAGACTCTATGAAAACGAATGCTTCAAACAAAACAACTCATCGCTCAAAAAAAGAAAAAAAGAAAAAACTAAAACTAGTCTCTCTGTCTGGTCTCTTATCGATGGTTGCGTGCATCCACTTGGGCAGATACAATTAGAATTAAATAGAAAAGAATGATTGTTGTGATCTTAATTGATAGTACGGATGTATTTATACTTAGGCAGAATCTAAGTTTAGAATAACAATAGAATTAAATAAGAAATTGATAGCTATAAAAATATACAAAACAAGACGAGAAAGATAGAAAGAAAGAAAGAAACTGTGATATAGACAAAGCATATATATATCTTGATGCTACTGGTTAATAGAGGTTTCTAATTTCGACAATTCCTTCATGCGACAAGAAAGATTGACTTGATGGATATTTGAAAGGGCGCACAATCATGTAAGTAGATGTCAAAAGGAAACCGACAAAACAATGCTAAAAGAAACGAGTTTTGCTCTGTTTGCCCTCAAGCATCAATAGCAATATTCATATAAATATATCTCGAGCATCGTCGTTTTGCTTCTTGTTCTTTCTTTTTTTGTCCATACGTATTGAGACCAAGCGCGCGCGCGGGACAGAGAGAGACAGGCAGGCAGGCAAGATTTCCGACAAACAGGATACCAAGAATTAAGGAAATACGAGTATTTTTCATCTATCTAACATAAGCTTATGCATATAAATGAAGACACAGAAGTAAAGAATAGAAAAGAGAAAAAAAATATGTGGAAGCATAAATTAGTTAATGTACGATAATGATGATGATGTCCCAATAGCGTCAATGCCGCGCCTTGTACATAGACAGAAGAGTATAAGACTTCTTTCCTTTTTTCCTCCTCCTTTTTCTCCTTCTTTTCTTGTCTCTGATCGTCACCATTCGTTCGTTTTGATGACGTAAGTCAATGTGTTAATATGAAGAAGCAAGACGACGCGGCGACAACAACAACAACAGCAGCAGCAGCAGTAATAACAGTAGCATCACAACGATTTGACGATCTCATCAAGGCAAATAAAATCGAGTAGAACGATACTTTTTTTTCACGTATTTGATCTTTTGCACATGACAACTAAGATTGCAGATCGATGATGACCCAATCGATGCATGACTTGCGGCTGGCGCTGCGCGAGAGCACCAAACAACTTGAAGATGCGGAAAATGCTTCCAATAAATTACGTACTGATTATGAAAATCAACTACACAAAAAAGATGAAGTTATTTCAATGAAAGAATCTATTATTAAAGAAAAAGATGCTTATATAACAAAACTTGAAGAAGAAATATCTAAATATGATCCTACATTTGTTGTATCAACTGGCTTAAATAATGGTATGTCTCTAAATTTATCGCCACGCTCATCCCTTCTTGATGTGCCATCGCCAACCAAACAACACCGTACAAAACGCACAGCTATCAGTGCTGAACCAGCTCAACATAAAAAATCCAAAGATTTACGTGTTGTTCTTCAAGCATTCGATAAATCTGATCGGTAAGATATAGTTAGGATAGAAGATAAGCAACCTTGATTTTGACAAATCTACGCCATTGAGGTTGATCATCAGCAAAGCAGAAGAAAAAAGATGATAAAGGACAAAGGTCCTCATCTGGAAATATTGATCGACACTAAAAATACATATTACTACAGTTATATAGCAAGGACACTAATAGTGCATTTATTTTTATGAGTGCATTTAATAATTAAAATAGTCATGAGAAATTATCTGTTATATTAGATAATACAAGTGAAAATATCATTTTATTGAATGTCAAAAGAATAATCTGACATAGCTAATTTTTTCCATCAGGAACATATCGACGAATGAGGAGGTTGTTATAAGAAAAGAAGTTAGCAATGTTTGTTGTTGTTGTTATTATTGAAGAACTGCAATCGTTCGATGCTATTCAATAGTCATATATATTTATGACCGGCAGAATAATCAATGTTTTGTTTTTCGAAAGCAAAACAACTGTAAACACCCTCTAAATATTTCACCCATTCGTTACTAAAAATTATATATATACATACTCAAACACAACCAAACTATTTCCAAATGTTTTCCTAGACATTTAAGAATGTAACCTACTTATGATTTTTGATGATACTGTGGAAAAAGGTGAAACATATTGAATAAAAAAATCTCTCCATGCTCAGATACGCATCATATGGGTTTCTTCTTCTTGTTTCTCTCTCTCTCATGAAATGTAATATGCTACTATCTAGAGTAATAATAGTAATGAATATTATATAAATCGATTTAAAACAATTCAAGATGTGGTCTGCAAGAAACATCTAGCACTATAGTCGTTTAGCATGATATTTAGCAATGACATTCGGCGACATTTCTTATAAACAGAAAAACAAAACTTCGATGTATAAATGACCTTCAAGGCCAATCTTTCATCAACAATATTTTCTTAGATATAATGAACATGACAAATCTCGTCCGTTACAATTATATTAACTGATACGTGAGGTTGATTCGCGTGTCTCATTGCGTTAAATTAAAATTTCAATAAATAATCAAAACAGAACTTTATATTGGAGTAATCGATATAAACATAGTAAAAACTTGATCCATTCTTTTTTTGTAGAGAAATTTCTGATGGACAGAATTTTTTGTATAGAAAGCTATGTTGTCATCGCACTCTAACGATTCAAGAAGCTTTCTACAAGCTGAAAAATACGATATCCTATTTCTGTGTAATATGATCGGATATTATGACTAAAAATGTTCTGACAACAATTTGTATAGAATTTCGTTTTTAACCTAAATTAAATAAAAAGTCTTATTAGATCCTCGATAGTAGTGTTTATCTAGTCATTTTTAAAATAGCTTTCTTGTTATTCAAAACCCAAGCATATATTTGCTAGCTTGTATTATCTTTGTCTGACTTCTATCATATTTTGAACTAATCGATGCAGCTGCTCAGGACAAAGACGATCAATTCTGTAGCTTTTCTGAGAACATACATGCCATCAAGCTTCGTAAGTACATCAATTGATTACCCTCTTAACTGATTTACGTCATAGTCAAATCGGTCAATCAATGCTTAGAAAAAGGTCAAGTAATCGAAACTCGAGAATACAAGCCTATGATTTGTTGTAACACTCTTGTTTATTGTGATTAAAGTACTCTCGTCTTCTTTTGAGAATTAAACATTTCACATATCTTGAAATTTCTCAACGAACCATATACATTGAATGGTAGAACTTGATTAAGTTAATTTTTATTCCTAGAAAGTATTGACTGAGAAAATATGTATCTCGCAAACCAAGACAACTTTTCTTTCTCTAGATCTCGAATACTTCAACTTTTTTTGTAAGAGATCTGCAGACCGACTCGACTGTAACCTAGTTCACTTAAGAGAACAATAAATCAATGTACCTATAGAACTCGGCGACGTACGTACTCTGCAAAAGAAGCAGACCAGATCGTTTTATTTTAACAAGTCGCATCGAAGAATTCAAAGTATTGCTAAAAACTCGGAAATAATAAAAACTAACATTTGTGCGAATTATTTTTGTATACAGAATATTCAACATCCAATAATACTCGATTGAGTTCACTCTACTCCATAGATTGCTTTAATGACATATTCAACGGTAATTTCACTACAATCAAAATAAAAAACTTTATGTATACGTATCATTCGATACAATAGAAATTGCTCTGAATGAACATTTTAAATGACATAGAGTGGTCATCTTATCCGGCATACTCTCATATATCTAAATATATATATATATTGACGAAATATTTCTTTTATCGAATAGGACAAAAGAATTTCTTCGTGATGCAATATTAAATAATGATTTTATGAAAAATCTTGAAATGGATCAAATAATGTCCATCGTCGATTGTATGTATCCACTTGAACATAAAAATGATAGTTTAATTATAAAAGAAGGCGACGTTGGAAATCTTGTCTATATTATGGAAGGTAAAAACGATAGTGAAATTGGATTAGTTTTTGCACGGCAAATTCTTTCTTTTGTTTTACAGAAGGAACAGTTGAAGTAAGTAAATATAATAAAGTATTAACGATCATGGGACCTGGTCGAGTATTTGGTGAATTAGCTATTTTATATAATTGCACTCGTACTGCATCTATCAAAGGTAAGAAAAGCAAAGAAATAATCATGAATCCGATCTGAATTGTTTAGCTTTATCGAATTGTAAATTATGGGCTGTTGATCGCCAAACATTTCAAGCAATTATGATGCGTGCTGGCATGCAAAAACAAACTGATCATTTAGAATTATTGAAAAAGTAAAATTATCGCTGTTGAGAGATTACGTTTTTATTCTAATAATTTTCTTTTCTCATAGTATCAAAACCTTTGAGAGTTTGCGTGAAGATATTCTTAGTAAAATCTCCGATGCAGTTGACCAAGTTAGCTATGCCGATGGTGAATGTATTGTACGACAAGGCGCCAAAGGTGATACGTTTTACGTCGTTGGTAAAGGTTCGTTGAGTTCTATTTTTTTATTTTTCTTATCCATGAATCAAAAGTTTTCTTCGCTAGGACGTGCTCAAATAACTCAGGCGAAATCCAAATGGGATCCTGCAATTTATGTTCGACATCTTGAACGTGGTGATTCATTTGGTGAAGCTGCACTTCAAAAGTAAATATTTCGAAAACACAACATTTCTACGATCGTGTATAAACCAATATCCAGTACAGCTGCGTAATAGAGAAAACGTTCCTACATCAGATAGAATTTTCATCGAAACACTAGAAAAATAAATTGTTTTGCTTTCCACAAAATAACCATTGTTTACAATAGATAGTTCTCGGAAAACTCGTCGATATCTTATTTTATTGAGAAATTTTTTCTTTTCGAAAAGACTATTAACCCAAATTCAATAGTAAGAATATAACAAATATCTCTCACGAATGCTGAATCGTTGCGTCTATTACTTGAATTGATTACAGCTGTTGCCGTTAAGAGACACAATTTGAAAATATTTCGTGTTCTCGTCTTCCGCCCACAACTTATAATTGAATACGCGTGCGTATTTAGGGAGGAAACTCGCCCATTCAACGTTATAGCTGATGATCCAAATGGTGTCACATGTCTCGTGCTCGATAGACAGAGTTATCGGGAAATGATAGCCGATGAATTATCACGGTTGAAACGTGATGAATCCATTCGATATGCACGTAAACAGTATGTTGATTGACCTATTCTTTTTTTTTATCTAAATTGAAAAAAAATCTATTCTTGTGCAGAACAACATTTATCACCGGTGAAGATGACAGAGACTTGAAGAATCTTCGATTGGGCGATATTGAAATTGTTTGCACATTAGGTGTTGGCGGCTTTGGACGTGTTGAATTGGTAGCACGCAAAAAAAAAACGCTTTTTTTCCTATTAATGATTTGAAATAAATTTCTATCGTAGGTACAAGATAGCAGAAATTCGAAGAAATATAGTCTTAAACAAATGAAAAAACAACATATTGTTGCGATGAAACAGCAAGAACACGTTATGAATGAAAGAAATATTATGATGGACACCCGATCGGACTTTGTTGTCAGGTGAAAACTTTTTCCTAGAAAAACTTAGAGCCTTATTTTCTTTTTGTTTGATCATTATCTAGATTGTACAAGACGTTTAAAGATAGAAAATATTTATATATGTTATTGGAATGTTGTTTAGGCGGAGAATTATGGACATTATTGCGTAATCGAGGACTTTTTGAAGAGGCTGAAGTTCGCTTTTATAGCGCTTGTGTTATTGAAGCATTTAGCTATTTGCATAGCAAAGGCGTTGTTTATCGAGATTTGAAAGTAAGTCTAGCACATAGTGATAATCATTTATTGAACTGTTCAATTTATATTTTAGCCTGAAAATCTTTTGCTAGATAACAAAGGCTATTGTAAATTGGTAAGCTGTTAATATTAAAAATTTATTTATTAAAATTTATTTTGAATAAAAATATTAACCGGAGTTTTTAATTTTAGTTAGAAATCGCCGATAAATGAAAGGTTTTAATATAAATAGTATTAGACTAATTTCTAGAAATAGAAATAGAAAAATAAACCAATTTTTTTCTTCTTTGGTGATGTGATCGTTTTTCCATTGCAGTTGATAAGGTCAAGACGTTGAGTGATGATCGATAGACATAGACAGTACATTCATCATAATTATACGTTTGATAATTTGTGCATATGACTCTATTCAAAATTTCGATTAGATTTTGTTTTTATGGTAGAAAATAAATTACATCGGGTTCATAATTTTAAAAAACAAATCAAAGAACTTTTTTTTCTCTCCATACAAACAGGATCTCCGGATTCAGTTATCTATGAAATCAGGATAGACCTGAGATCTGTGCAAGACTTAAATGAGTGATGCTTTAAAGCTGATTATAGTCGTTCAATAAGAAAAAAAAACAATTCATTATATAAGATCAACGAAGAATAATTTCGATATTTTCCTGCAAGTTCTATAGTTTAGATCCTTCGTTAGTACTATCAAAAGAAGAAGAAAAAAAGAATCATAGAAACCTTGCTTATGATTTTATATATATTTTTTTCTCGGTTATGACCAGAAAGTATCTATATGTGTTGTTCTTCAGGTTGATTTTGGTTTCGCGAAGAAAGTTGGTCTTGGACGAAAAACATGGACATTTTGCGGTACACCAGGTACAATATGCAATTAGAGTCGTACGTAAAAATGAATCACATCACTTTTTTCCATTTAGAATACGTGGCACCAGAAATCATCCTTAATAAAGGTCATGATATGGCCGCTGATTGTTGGTCTCTTGGTATTTTAATATTCGAACTTATCAATGGAAAGTATGTGTAATATTTTAATTTTGTTTATATTAGTGTTTTTGTTTAGTCCTCCATTCTCTGGTTCTGATCCAATGAAAACCTACAATATTATTTTAAAAGGTATTGATGCAATCGAATTTCCTCGGCGAGTATCAAAAATGGCAGCATTATTAATCAAACGATTATGCCGGTATAAAGCCTTAGAACTGTTTTTTCTCTCTCTTTATGAATGGTTTCTTTTCTTGTTATAGTGAAAACCCTGTCGAACGTATCGGTTATCAAAAAGGTGGAATAGCAGATATTCAAAAGCATAAGTAAACTTATCATTTTTGCTCTCATACGATTTCCTATAATTTCTTTTTAAATCTAATTATAGATGGTTTGAAGGTTTTAGTTGGGAATTTTTAAAAAAAGGGACCTTAACTGCTCCATTTATTCCAAAAGTAAATTGTTCTTGCCGTTTCGGTTCTTGTTTTATTCGATTGTGACTATTTTCAGATTGAAAACGATGCTGATACATCAAATTTTGATTTTTTTCCCGAAGATGATGTACCTGAACCTGAAGATGATTTAAGCGGTTGGGATAAAGATTTTTAAAATTTCTACGCTTCACCATCTGACATTATCTGCTCACATATACCGTTGAAATACGGTGTGTAAATTAGAAATTTATTTAAGAATAAAACAAAAAACAAAGAAAAAAGAAATTGATTTTTTTGATTGTTTGTTTGGCTTTTCTCTCTTTATGCTATTTTACTTGTGTTGTATAGAAAGTTTTCTCTTCTCGTTAGTTTCTCTATTTTTCTTTCTTTCATGCTTTTCATTGTTAACTGTCGTTCTTTTTTAGTCAAAGCTATACTGTATAATTTCTCGTATAAATATTTTAGATGTGTATAAAATAATTAGCTAATTCTTTATTTTCGCATCAAATTGATCTTAAGAGATAAAATATAGCATAAAGTAAACTATTTTTATTTTTATTATTCTAATTGAATTTATGATTATCAGCTCATTAGCTAAAACCAGCATGCAACTTTTTATTCACGTAATCTTTCTCTTCTAATGCCATAGCGTTCTGTATTTTTGCATTCATCGTTCTCATTATCGAATGATAGACAACTTCCGGAAGTTATTGTTTATATCTTCGTTCAAAACAAACTTAATCGATCGTAGAACATAACAAAAACAGGCATATCGTTTACGCAGAGATTATCTATATATAAACACATACATCCGCCAAATAGAGTCATTATCAACTGTCAATATTATTTTTTAAAAGCAACAGAGCAACAGTGAGGTCAAAAAGTCTATGATCGAATGAATCTATACACGACATGTAATCAAGTCATTGAGAACAATGTAAATTTGTTCGAATATGTGTATACACTGCTGACTTTTATAATGAAATCATAATTTTGTACGAAAATTTAAAATCTTGAGAGTGACATTATGCATGGATGACTTCTCTGAATACAAAAAAAAAGTAATTCCCTTGATGATTTGCATGTCGTTATTTTTTCTTTACCGATGAACAAAAAAAAAGCCATTTAACACATTTGACTATATATGTCTCGTCCGTTAATCGAGATTTGAGTATGTTGTTCGGTGTCATATTCAACTCACTTGACGAGTCATTCATTTGATGACAAACTTAAATGTACGTCTGGCTAATATAAAAACGAAAGAGTGATGAAAGAACCATTATCTATTAGAAATAAGATAATGGATCATCGTATGTTCAATGTCTGACTTGCGACGCGAGACAGTCAGTAATATGCATATAGAATAAGGTTTCGTTTAACGATAAGATGCGATATCGTTAGTGAGGACATTCTTTTATACATATGAGGGAGCGGCTTAGATCATAAAAAGAAATGTCCAAACAAAACGCTGACCTTTCGCTTCGGTCAACATCCGCGCCTTCTCTTTAGTTATCATTAGACACTTCTTTTGTTGAAAATAAAAAAAAAGAAAAGCGCGTACAGTTATACAGACAAGTTATGTCACCTAACTTTAGTGCGTATATGAAGCCGACCATAATGATGATGATCGATTCCGGAAGGCGTTTGCGTTTTTTTTCTCTTTCTCTAGTGTTTATAAAATATACATATAAAATGTGTATATAGCTAGTATAATATGTGATGTAATTGTTAGACGCAAAAAAAGAAAGAAAAACGAAACAATTTTCTATGAAATAATATTGTACTGTTGTTTCAATCTCTACTTTTCATACTATATGTAGGACCGATATGAAGAATTTGGCGTAGTTAAGTAAAAAAGATGAGTGTTTGTATTTATAGTCAAGTATATAATTAGAATAAGAAAAGAAAGCGCCTATACACGCGTCAACCGTTTCGTATTCAATCGAAAAAGAGATCGTTTGTGACATATTTGCATTCATTCGATGCTTGAATGGTTCAAATCGGAAGAAGAAAGAAACTAAGAGTAGGCACACAAAAAGAAATGTCCAAATATTACTTTTGATTCGCATTTCTTGAGCATCTTGATATCTCTTGTGTGTCTCTTGTTCTGTACAGAAACGTACGAGAAAGAATCCATTGATCTCTAGAGAGAAAAAGGCGATACTAATGATAAGAACGCGAAACGTTTTTTTTCTCCTTCTCTCCTTCTCTCTGTCTCTTCCTCCCTTGTTGATAGAAAAATGCCTGCTGCTCACACGTCCACACGTTTGTACATATGAAAAGCATACATACATGCATACATACTCGTTGTCCTGTCTCTTTCTCGCTTTGTAAATTAATGATAACCTTGTGCAACTTTCAACAGTAAGTAAATAGGATTTAATCATATCAACGCATCGATAAAACCTTGAACTTTTGACTCAAGAGTGAGAGATCTATCATAATCCAATCTCTTGATAAATCTACTTCTGTTCATTGTTTATTTTCCACTCTTATACTCATGTTCAATGTACAAATATTTGCTTGTCATGCTCACGTTTTTCGTCTTTTATAACCACTTTAGACACATGTAAAATGATATCAGTTGATGACTGTATTTCATTCTATTATCTATCAATACATATTGTTTTTTTATTTTCAATTAAAAAACAATGGACAGCTGTCGAATCGACTGCCGATATGAGAATTTTCATCAGCAGGTATTTCATAATTTGTTTTGTTTATCATTGAGGAGGACGAAGAAGGTTCATCTCTATTGGTACGCTAGAGTAGCTTTCCGGAGTGTCCTGATGTTATCCCTACGAAATTAAGATTCATCGCACTTGTTACGAGTTCTAATGAAAGAATAACAAAATTTTCCCAATCGTGTCTGGTCATTCTGACCTTGTAATAACAAATTACATTGTAGCCTTTTCTCGAACTTCGTATAGCTCCTTTCTAGAAAAGAGAAATTCTTCATTAACAAAATCCAATCGCTTTTCTCCTCGTCTCAAATTGAGTAAAAACTAAATAAGATTCATAACTGAATTAGTGCCGATCTGAAGTATCCGTTGTTTTGAAGTTGGACAAGCAATCATTTAAGGTACAAAAAAACAATCATATTCATCATTTTCTGCATGAATGAGAAGGCGTCTAATATGATTATCGCTTCTGCTTGTATTGATAGATTCATCATCGTCAAAAAAAGAAAGTCTCAAACCAGTCAGTCATTTATCTGCTTGTTACATTCGCTGTAAGCATAGACAAACAGTATACATGTATATTTTTTAGATGAATGAATGTTATTATTACCTACTCTTACTGAGTTTGTTCAGTAATTTTCAACATTCATTATCATACGAAAATTTCGCACAAGATTTTTCAATTCACTTACCTAACATAACTATACAACATGTATGCGAAAATGATCTACTTTTTATAAAATGTTCAAACACAAGTGAGACCATACAAATTATACGTTCAATGTATGGCCGAACATCACAAAGAATATGTAATAATAATTTAACGTATCGGTTTTTTGATAAAACATGTGCAAATATTGAACAATCAAAATATCAAACAAAACTTCGGTAGAGAAATTTACTTTGCGTTGGTTTTTGTTTGGTATTAATTTGATGTTTCTTTTTAGTTGTCACGAAAGATCTTCATGTCAAATCTTAATTGATAATAATTTATTTACTGATCCATGCGGATTAAATATTCCAAAGCATTTTGAAATTCATTACCGATGTATTGATAAAAGTAAAACAGTGAAAAAAAACTAGTAAAATACGAAATGGAAAAAAAATAATGTTTTTTTTAGAACAA
Organism: Rotaria socialis; assembly: GCA_905331475.1. Classification (NCBI taxonomy): domain Eukaryota; kingdom Metazoa; phylum Rotifera; class Eurotatoria; order Philodinida; family Philodinidae; genus Rotaria; species Rotaria socialis. Next base: position 62,148 of record CAJNYU010000970.1, on the reverse strand, counting down.
ATCTGTACAAAACTATTTCTTAATTGTTCGAAATCCAGCGATTTAAAATGTATTCAACAAGTTCAAGATGAATTCTCTTGTCAATGTCCAACAACAATTTGTCAATATAGTAGATCTATTTGATATAGGCAAATATTCAAATCTAATTCATGTCTTCTAGATAATAATAATCAAATAATCGGATTCGCTAAAAAACATTGTCCTGAAGAACAGCTTCAAGGTTTTCATTGGCCTAAAACCGCTATTAATAAAAGTCAATATCTTCCGTGTCCTTCACTATGCACTGGTATGTGTATAATTAATGTATTCGTTAGCACAATAGAAGTCTTTTTTTTCTAGGTCAAGTGTTTCGTTATTGTAATTTCAATAGTCAATGGTCGAAAGCGAATTATACTAATTGCGAATGTCTGATAAACCAGTCTGACCAAGTAATATGATCGGCCGATGTTTTTTTTTATCGATAAATTTTTATTGATTAGTTATCAACACTTCATTCGGCCAATAGCTATATTTTTCAATGCAATTTTTGGCTAATCAATAGAATCTTGCCTAAGGATAGTTCATGTATTCTTGTACGTTGTCTTCTTGATACATTGAACATGCTCGACTTTTTTTTGTCTTCTTAACATCTAGCCATTTACAAACTGGGCCGAAACGACTGACGATGGGTCATTGAGTTGTCTGTTAAATGCATTCGAAAAAATAAAAGCTAACTCGTGTTTCGTATCGCAATCGTTTGGAATTGATTTTCAAAATGTAGCTTTTGAAATTTATGTACCAATGAAAAACGAAAGTAAATTTCAATTGAATCAAATGATTGTTGATCGTACGAATGTAAATCAAGAAAGTTTTCTTGTCAATTCACCGATGATGTTTATCGACACGAAAATTTCTAATACAAAAAATAAATCATTTATTTTAATTGAACAAGAAAATTATCTAAGTCCAATACAAACAGCCAATGTTACAGTGATATTTAATCATCAAGTAAGTTTGTCAATTATTTCGAAAATGTAAATGATTTTTAAAGTTCAACAGATCGAAAAAAGAATGTGTTATTGAATTCTTAATCTAATTTAAAAGAAAATAGTAAATTTCTAGTCTTGTTGCATACTACAAAAGCGTTTATCGAATCTTCTGTTTTATCCTTGATCAGTGCATCGACATTCAGATGAGTGCCAACATCTCTTGTCTCTTTTGTGTTACCGACATGTATCATTAGTAAGATATGAGAAAAACCCTATTAGCAATGCATCGAGTCATCTCATGTGCAAAAATCTATTTCGAACACATATCAGTTGATTCACATAAGTAGTTTAGTATCTGCTATCTCGTGCGATGGAATATTATAGCATTTCCACTTCTTTTGTTTTCATCGAGATTTAATCAAGAATTCTCATCAATCATTCCTTTGACTTCAATAGATCTGAGTCGATAATCGAATAGGATCAAAGAAAAAATGTTTCTCTCCTTTTATTTGTATGTTGCAAAACTTTGACCTTAATTTAAAACATATTTTTTTATATTTTCAGTCATTTGATTTTCGCTATCAATGTCGCGCTTATCGTTCAGCGAATTTCTCATTATATGTCGAGTATAAAATAATATTCTTTTCGTTTTTAATCACTTATTTTTGTTTGATCTAGCAAAACAAATATGTTTTTTGCATGTCAACTATTATGTTCGAATGGTAGTCATGTTATATGTCAATGTCCATTTTTCAATCCATTCATGCATTATATTTTGCATATTGACGTAAAGAATCGCTTGATTTGTATTCATATATGATGGATCGTTCTCGGTGTTTTTGTTCTCTTCTTCTTTGTAGACATCAAGAACTGAAAGTGATTTTATGATTGATAATGATTTAAATGGAAAGTGTTTCGAAGAAAAGAACTCTTCAATTTATGAAAATTTCAATAAAATAGATCGATACTTGACACATATTTCATCGATAGGTTTCGCTAAGGTTTGCTTTTTTTTATTCCAAAGATAACAGTTTCATAGTATTTCGTTTTTCATTAGAAACTTTTTGCGCTGATTGATAAAACAGTTGAAAAACAAAAGGTATTTACAAATGGAAATATTATCGATCGATTTATTAAACAAATTGAATATCTTGGTTTTCAATTAATGCATCTATCAAATTCGTTTATTTCAATTTCGAATCATATTGGTACGCATAAAGAAAAAAAGCAAATTTCTCTTTGATCAATTGATTGAAAAAAAAATTATGTTTTAGAATTTTTTATTAAATCTAAACAATTACAATTTGAAAATCTTGATCGATCCGTATCTGTGTCGATTATGAATGAAATAAATCAAATTATGGATTATCAAATTATATTTTTTACAATTGCTAATGTTAAAACAAATCAATCATTAAACAGTCTAATAGCCTCTGTAAATTTATTACCGAAAACGATTTCAATAGATAATATTCATATTACATTTCGTCATTTAAATCAATCCAATCAAATACCCGTCTGTGTTCATTTAAAAACTGTTCAAAAGTAACCGAAAAAGAAATAATAAGATTAAAATATATTTCTTGAGTTTTCGTCTTAGGAATAATCTACAATGGAGTACAGACGGATGTCAATTGTTATCAACAAATTTAACACATTCGATATGCTCGTGCCATCAATTGGGTACTTTTGCTTTACTTCTCAATTATCAAAAGAAATCGGATGAAAATAATTTACTATTTTTTCCAAAAATTGGTTGTATTATATCGATTGTTTGTCTTCTATTGGCAATTTTCATATTGATCATCATACGGTAAGGATTTTCAATTCGAAAATTAAACTAAATGTATTTCCTTCGATGATATATGTAAGTCTTGTTAGATGTGATTTGCATGTTAACTGCGCCGGGTCCAAAATCATACCGAATCCATGATTAACTCGGTAGAGTCTAGGCACGACATCGATACTACTCATGTCCTGAAGCAAAGCTTTTACTTTCGAATGAATCGAGAGGATTCAATTTGATGAAATTTCATTCTGAGCATGTCTGCCAATAGGGAGGGATGGGATTTCATGTACACTCATCTGCAGCCACCTGGAAAAGTTCAGTTTTTTTCATCACAAAAATGTTTCTAGAAATTTTAACAATCAAAACTAGTGTTGATTCCGAGAACTCTTATGCGTAGATAAAAACCATTGAGAAGTGAGCAAATATTTCAAGAAACTCATCCGATGCCAGCAATTTCATGCTGATTAGTAATACGCAAACAGTTATTAGATTCATGCAAGAAAATAATTATTTAAGAGAAAACAAATAGAGCGAACTTTATATGATAGAATGAGGAGATTATCGGAATTAGTTCAGGAGAGAAGCAGCATTCACATGTTTCTGTAAGCGAGCTCAACCGATTTCCATGTAATTATTGATTATATTGCATTAGTTATCTTAGGATTTCTTTGGGCAAAGTAGTATCTGATCTCTCCGAACTAAAAATAACTTTGATAGACATATTGAAGAGATTATTTAAAAGATTGAGTTTTATTTTTTTGGAGAATAAAAATATTCGTCTCTAAACGTAGTTCGTCAGAAATACTAGGCTTCTTTTTTGTAAAGTGTTTCACTACAATTAGTTTATCATAGATATCTTTAATGTCCAACGTTATTTCATAATTTGCTTTACTTATAATTTCAGTTAAGGAGCAAGTTAATAATTTGAGGGTCGGTACCTGCCCATGAAAATCCTTATTTACATAAAATATTCTATGTTTCTGTAGAACAAAGTCAAATCAGCATCACAGCAATTTTACAAAAAACTTTCAGCATTTTACAGTTGCAGAAATAGAATTGTGCTCATCAATAGAGCTACTGTGATCAGAATACGCAGAAACATTTTTTTAAAAATTATCAACAATTACTGGCGTCACTTTCCCACCGAGTCAAAATGACAGTATCTCAGTAATGTTTGAATCCGGCTTTCCTAAAACCAAATGTTTCACATGATTTTAATAAATTAATATCTCAAGAGAGTTGGTAATCCAAGTTTCTAATACATGTGAAAATTTCATTTTTGCTATGTGGGCATTTAATTAAGAGGGAATAAAGATGGCCGCATCCCTGGATTTCCTATTCTTAAAAACTGAACAAACGCTTGTGATGATCGGAAGCGCTATTTCTAAAACATTGCAGAGTTTTTTTCTCAATCGGAAATGCCATTGTTGATACTGAACAAAAATGTTTGTCATCGTCGGAAATACTATTTACGGAAAGTTAATACTAACAGTTAGGTCAAACGAACACAGCTTATCTATGTCTAGTGATACTGAGCAAAAGTGATGACCGAAAGTCAAGTGTGTTTCCTACTATGTGAAAATTTAGCTTTTATAGATTTCATATGGATGTGGAAGATGATTTAACCATTGTTCGTAATGCTTTGCATATAAATATGTCGTTATGCTTAATTATTGTCCAAACATTATTTCTAGTGGGCATTGATCAAACAAAACATAAAGTAAAATGCTAAAATAAAAATGAATATTTTCTAATTTTTGAAATCGACATGTTTTCTTTTCTAGTTCGGCTGTCAGCTGATATCTATATTACTTGATTATTTTCTATTGGCAACATTTTCATGGATGTTTGTTGATGGCATTGAATTACTAATTGCATTAAAACACGTTTTTAAAATTGACCGAATACGTCTAATAGCTTATTCAATATATTCCTATGGATTTCCATTATTAGTCGTTTTTCTGTCAACAATTCTTTCAACAAAGACTAAACATGGTTTAAGCGCCTAGTATGTATTATAGAAAATCTTAATAACTATAAACGAGTCATATTTTTCAGGAATTTCAATTTTGTTTTATTTTGATATTCATATTTCACATGACACAAGAGTCTATCTAAACTAACAAAGTCGAAACGTTGTAGAGAGATGATGAGTCAGATCCTATGTCTTAGGCAACTTTCCTTTCGTGTTACCCGCGACCGATGGTGCAAATGTTTTGATATTTTTTGTGATCGCGAAGAAGAGCATTTTTTCGGAAAGAGAACAAGATACCGGACTGTGAAGTATTCTATTGAGTCTTTTGAAATTTCATATGATAAACATTTGTTCGTTTTCGTCTTAGCCAACCTAACATTTGAGATTTCTTCGTCGGGGTACTTGCTAGAAGAAACTCGACTATGTCAATAAAGAGAAATGAATCATTTTTTCAATAGAATTAGAATTTTCTAGAATGAAATCCGAATGAGCTTTTCCATTTATATTTAATGACAAACACACCTCGGAAGTGTATAAGTGATGATTCTCGAGGAGCGCTCGTCAAATGATGCGATGTCGAATGATTTTTGTGCACGATGAAGAAGTAAAACAAAATAAGTGTTCATTTATATAATTGAAATAATTTCTATGCAGAAAGTTTTTTGTATTTATACTTTATAACAAATACAAAATAGTTTTACTTATTCACCGAATATTATTTTTCTACTGACCGATCTGAGATCTGCACAGCGTAGCTTGCGATTTTCTTAGATTCTTCTTTCTTGTTAATTGTAGCAAACACCGATGATGCGTTCAATTAGTTTTACGCAAATTTTCTTTCGGAAAAAAACTAGTAAATGAGAATAATCAGCCAGAAAATTAAGAAAAGCATTATAGTATGGGTTTTAATTCAATCTGCATTTGATGTCAAGGATAGAAATTGACAGGCTTATTATGAACACTATGAACTGAAAAAACGCTTCTGTTTATTGTTCATTTAATCTACGCAGAATAAAAATAATTTGTTCGGTTTTATTTTAACATGTTGATTAGAAGCATACCATTTACTCTAATGCATCATTGATAAATTAGAGTGCTTATTCGTCATAAATAATCTTAAAACAGCTTTTATAAAACTGTCATTCTTCTACAAAGAGAAGATTAAACCGAACATTAAATTAGACAAGTGCTTAGTTATTCTTACTGCTAAGGAAATTAATTATTTTCTAACTTTTATCATGTTGCATGTTATCAGCAGTAGTGTACTTCAGGGATTCTGTTATTAATAGCTGATTGAAAAATTCTCCAAAATGATAAATACTTAGATTTGGATAAGATTGTCTTCGACGGAAATACAGCTGATTGTACCTGAAAATTATTTTTTCGAAAATGGCATCCATCGTTTCTCTTAGATTAGTTGTGAATTGGAATCCGATCTTATTAAAAAATACGTGGTCCGATTCAGTTTTTCATACTTATTTTGAATCTATTTAATTGAGTTTCAGCAATAATATACCTCGAACACAAGGTTATCGCATTACTATTAAGGAATAAAAATAGAAAATGCGCAATACAATAAGTCTTTTCTAGTTCTATATTTGGTGCAATATCATTGTAGTACCTAACTGAACAGGTTAATTAATGTACACATAAATATATATATATTGTCTCAGGTTATCCATTACGACGAGTAAACCTCCGACGCAAAGAATCATGTATCGAAGAAATTGTTTTAGGCTAGATGTGAATTAAGTACATTCACACACTTAGAAATAAATAATAAAGCACTTATCATAAAAAAGTATATGTGGTGAAACGCAATTCAACACGAGTGTTGAAAATGTCGAAGCAGAAATAAGGACTCTCTTTCGTAGACATTTTCGAGTATTTATCAATATGGCTTTGCTCCAATGAATAAACTGCTCTCTGGTGGCTTTTGAAGATGATAGAGTAAAAAATTGTTTCCTAAAACAGAAAGAATTACGCACAAACAGTTCGACCATGTTGCGTATTCTAATCTCACGAGAATTGCACTTAAAAATACTTCTTCAAGCACCTAAACTGGTTTATCTGCTAGTGAGAAAACAACCCCATTAAAATAAATATAATATAAATACGCCATGAATTTAATAAATGATATCGAATCATGCTTACAAAACTGCACATACAATTCCGTCGAAGTGTTTTTTTATTTCCGGACGTTAATAAATTTTCTATTTTAGTTGTTGGTTATCGCATGACAATGCGTTTATCTGGGCATTTGCTATACCTTTTATGTTGATAATTATTGTAAGTTGCTAAGATAAGAAGAAAATGTTTATAAGAAGTCATTATTTTTAGGCCAATTTTTGTTTTTTCATCGTATCGATTTATTACATTTGTCGAAAAATAAATTCTACCGATCATCGAAGTACAATAAGGTTTGTATAAAAAGATGAGAAAAATGGTGTTTTGAATGTTTTCTTTGAAGATTTTCTATACGTGATGTATCAGCCATATCGATTCTATTTGGTTTAACATGGATTATAGCTCTATTTTTTCTTTATGATCAAACCATTCTGTTTGCATTTATATTTACTATACTTAATTCTGTTCATGGTTTATTAATTTTAATATTTTATTGTTTATTACAAAAATATGTTCAGAATGCATTTGAAAAGTTCCAGTTTCATAAGAAACGCCGTAAATTGGTAAATGAAAATTAGAAAAAAAATGAACAAAACACTGCTTTCTTCTTTCTTTTAGTTATTTTATAATTGTGTTAAAGGAAATCAAAATGGAAATCCGACACGTAAGAAATGTTTTGCAATTAAAGTTTTGAATTTTATTTGAATTTGTTGTAGATGAAAAATCGATTGAACACTTTTCTTTACCTGACAATACAAGTAGTAGTGATTATAGTTCAGGACCTTCGTTAGATATGAGTAGTAAACAAATTATATGTAATCCAAGAGAAGATTCAAAAACGAACTATACAACATCAATTCGTAACCAATATGATCGACGATCTGGTTTAAATAATGAAACGTCCTATCTACCAAGTATACCCATTAGTTTATTAACAAACCGTCTGAGTACTTTTCGATATCCATTACCATCAAATGAAATAAATTTATCCTATGAACAAAATCAACAGCTACTTCAAAAAGCTCTAACACATGAAGACGATCATCAGTATTATGAAATAGGTTGAACTTTCTCTTTTCTTTTTTGTGTGAGTGTGTTTTTGTATCTTTTTGTCTCTCCGGTGTTATATATATAGAGAGAGAGAGAAACAAAGAAAAAAGTAAAAAATTAATTCATTTTTTTGGTTCAATTTTGAATAATATATATACATATTAATAAATAGATTTTTAGTCAAAACAACACGAACAACAACTTTAATTATCTTCCTTCATCAGCGGAGAATTACAGGCCTGGTAGTGGTCCACATCGACATAGAAGATTGACAAAATGAAGTCTTTTCTGACGAAATGTGAAAGTGCATATATTAACACAAGGGGGGGAAAGCGGATCCTAGGGTCCATCAGCGTCCAACAAGTCTGATCGGAAAAAGAAGGGATTGGTCATAGGATTTTCGAGTAAGAAGCATGAGTGAACAGATAAGATTGACATATTAGTCAATTACGATGAATTTTTCGATACTTAAAAATCAAGTAGGATGTAACATAGGAATGTACAGCTCACGCTCATGAGCGTGAGCGGTATATTCCTAATTACTATTATTATCTATTACGAGTAACGAGTTTTTAATGAGGGATTTATTGCAATTTTTATTTTATCTGTGTCTTATTACATATTAAAGTAAGCATCTCTTTTGGATGAATATTTTCATTGAGATAAATCAAAGTCTATCTCTTATTAATTTACTCCTACGACGTATAGTTCTCAATTGGAAGTCTAAGTATAATATGGCAAGAGTTTTTTCATTATGAATTACAAACGAATTGGGAACTTTATCGAAACAAAAGGAAGAAATCTATTACGGAATGTAACACAGAAGACTCATTGATATGTGAACACAAATTTTATCTGAACCAGCAACACGATAATGACGAGTCTATAATTTTATTAAGAGTTGCTGTAACAACAAAAACAAGTGTCTTTCTTTTCACGAAGTCACATGATGAACAAAAATTTATAAAAATAAATTCTAATTTTATTCTCCATTCCCTATTCATCTTTTATATAATTTAATTTAAAATCTGTTAACTACTCATTGTTTATAACAATCAAATACAAATTTTTGTCCTACGCGTCCTTCTCGTTGGAGGCAACCGGTTGTATAAACCACAAGGAAAAGATTCTACTATTGATCAGAAAATTGGTCGTACTTGATTATTAGGCAATACATATGATATATTATCAATAAATTCTCATAACTCCGGAGCAAAGAACATTAGTCGGTTTGAGAGTAACTTACTTAGTTCAAGATTTTGTTTGATGTTATTTTCTTCCTGTCTATTAGAAAGTAAAGGATCAATTGATTATCGTAGTAGTGAATCTTCAGTATTGATTAATATTGTTTCATGTAATCGAGTAAGATGGTTCGAGAACATAATTTGGCATAGACGAAACCTATAAATAATAATGTCACAAGAACATACAATAACTTGAAAGAACAGTTTCTTTTTGATTCCATTCAGAAGTGTAGTGAAAAAAAAATCTTTTTTACTAAATTGCTTCTAACGACAATTTTTAATCAGCAGTAGCCAATGAAAAACTTTTCAATGAGAAAGATTAAAATCTTTCATTTACATTTTTCAATCGTATATTAGACACAGTTTTAGCTCGAATCTTGAATGAGTCAATACTAATTCGTAATGTGTTTAATTTTAACATAGGCAAAACCAAAATTGGCTTTTTTATGTCGATTACTGTCTCAACTTAATTTAAGAATAAGATCAGTAGTTTATCATCAAAAATAATTTTTTGATGTATATGACGACGAAGTTTATTGATGACGAACGAAAGTACACAACTGATATAAAAATGAAGAAAAACAACAAAGAAAAGGTTATCTGAAAAGTTTCAATTGATACGAATGACTTGGGTATTTTTCTAAATGATAAACTTATCATTCATATCTATGTCAATTAATCGATGATAAGAAAAAGGTCAGATGGCAAATCTATAATATATTATTATTTTGAACTTGCATCGTCATAAAAGATCATTATCATCAATTTAGGAATAAATATGAAAAGAAAATTTCGATTTAAAAAAATCCTAAAGCTAAAGTAAAAAATGAAAAACTTTTAGAAATTGATTGAACCAGCAGCATTAAAATCGGTCTTCGTGGAAAATGTTTGTAACATTTGTATGAATTCATTGGCTGATGGTAAACGACCTGTTTCAATCTTGGACCATAGTGGAACATCATTAACTGATATTTCAAAGGCACCCGTTGAGATCAAATATGATTCAATTGAATTCGAAAAGAAGAACACCATTAAACATGCATACATTTTGTTTTGTAGTGCCCACGAATAAGCTGCTGGAGTTGGAATATTTAAAAGAACAAAAGGGTTCTGGCCAAACAGAAGACAAACAAGTAAAGCCATTTTAACCATAGATAAAATACGCGCCATTAAAGCTTTGGAAGGTGCTGGTGGATAATTCTCACCAACAACATCCATATGTGGGTAGTGTGTTCGAACAAGTTGAGCGAATTGTTCAAACACATTTCGGTACCTGAAAATAAAACGGGAAAACTACTTTATTTTCTAGATTATAAATGAAAAATATTTCTATACCCTCAGCTATGGCAAAATAAAAATTTAATTGTTGGTACGCCTTGTGTTTTAATTTTAGGTGGTGGTGGCATATGTAGATTATCGTTTGAATCACTATTAAATGATGATGATGAAACAGATTCACTGTTCTTGGTTTCAGCTGATGCTGAATTAAAATATGATCTTGTTAAATCATAGCATGTTGATAAAAGAACAAGACTCAGACCGAGAAGTAGCTTCCGGTCGATCATGTTCGACACTACGGAAAATAAAACTAATGCTCTATGACCCTAGCAATATAATAAATATCAATAAATAAATAAATGACATTGCAAAAAACAAAACATTCGATCATAAACCAATCAGTGTTTAAAAAGATTACATCAGAGAACGTTGCTAATCAACCAATGACATCTACAGGACGACGAGTATGACATAAGAAAACTTAAATATTGTTTGATTACTTGGAAACATGAGAGTTTTATTTTATTAAATAGGTTTCTGAAGAGTTTTCTTCTGAAGGGTCAGTGAATCAGAAATAATTAAGTTTTTAAATTCGAGAATTTTGATCTTAATGGCTGTGTGACATCAAAATTACATACATCGCGGCGTTTGTCAGGATTCCAGCGAAAAACTTATTTGCAACGGACGTCTATCTCGTGATTTATCAGGACACTGCGATGTATGAAATTCAATAGATGAGTGAAATCTGTACTAGAACGCTTGTGTTGAGTGGTTCATTTTTTTTGTTACCGAAAAATTGATAAGTTCAATTTGCTAAAATCCAATAGCAGTAATTGTTAATTATAATATTTTTTTAATTATGTTATTGTAAGTCTTGCTTAAACTAGAAAATCTGACTTTTGCCACTTGTTAATTTGAGAAAGTATGTCGTTCAATTAACTAATCAAACTATGCATTCAAAAATGAACTGTAACTATATTTTATTCTTGTTTTAAAGTATTATAAATTCTAGGACGCAATGCATTCGCGTAATTTCTATTGAGAGTTTATCTTGAAATTGCTGTTTTACAAGATCGAAAAGGTTCTAGTGTTGCTTTTGAAAACAGGAAAAAAGTGATCAAAAGCAATGATTAAATGTCGATAAAAAATAAAATCTCATTCAATCAATTCTATATTTACTTGAATATTCAACTTTGCAGATAGAAGAATTTTAACATAATTATATTGTTCATATAGAATAACACACTTTGATTATGTCAATATGAATAAATATTATTTCCTTTCTTCATATTAGTTTTTTTTTCTGTATGAAAGAATTTAGAAGTTTATTAACAACTTCTAGAATTTCTTTTTCAAACTCATTTGCTAAAGAACGCAAAAGAATATTTTTTTATAAAACTAACGATAACAAAAAAAAAAATGACATACTAATTATTCTTGAATGTGCTTGGCACCTAGTTGATTCCTTTTTTTTGCATTGATTGCTAGTGCTTCGGTCATCTCGAAATTTAATAAAATGACAGAAATAGGCATACGGTTTTCTATTACTGATGCGCCATTGCAAGTTGCAACAAAGACAAGTATACCTCGCAGAAGAAGAAGCCCAATAGGGGCTGCATCTTCTAATTTATTCAATCATCGTCAACGAAACCATCGCATGCAGTACACTGCTCTGTTGCCGATCATTTCTTTCACACCCTTCTCTGATTTGAAACAAGATTTTATTCGCATGGCAGCTAGTAAAAAATCTGCAAAACAAACTACGACGATACCGACGGTTACATCTCCGATGTTTACGGAATATCGTCTTAAAGTTCCACCATCTGATACGCCACATCACAAACCACGCATAATGTCATCGTATCGTACAAGTATTTCAAATATACCTAAATCATCGCTCAGTTATCCAACAACAATTCCTCGGCCAACAACGCCACCCTATCGTCCTAATTATTATTTGCATCAACAACAACAAGGTGAACATTTACTATATGTTCTTAAAACAGCAGCAATTTCTCGTCGAGCTGCATCAGCTCACATATCGAATAGTAGTAACAGTAATAATACTATGAATCCATTACCATTACATCAACAACCACATTTTTTAACATCACCACTTTTACCACGGCCACATCCACAATACGGTCATTTTCTTGCATATCTTAGACGACAATCATTAGCTCGTCTACGCCGTAAACAAGAACAAGAAGCAGGAAATACAGATACTATTGACACAATAGTAAAATTTAATTCAAATAAATCATCATTACAGTCATTGCAATCAACATCAAATGCATCTCTTGGAACATCAACACCAGAAATAACATCCGTGCCAATCATGTCTTTAGCATCAAAACGACGAACACGACCAACATCATCGTATCATCAACAACAACGACGTCCATCATCGTCAATGCCAACAAATTATCGTTTAACTTTAAATCAATCACCACCTCCCAGACGACCGCCACCATCCACGCCTTCAATACAAACTCCAAGAAACAATTCATCAGCTGATCAATCATTATTGATATCACCAAAATCAGTTGTTCTGACACCAACAAATTCAGTTATTGATGAAACAACAAAACTACCATCAATAAAAGCTCCGTATGAATTAGAATTAAGTGGTGATATGCTTAATTATTGTTACGTTAGCGATAGTGGAGTTAAATATCAAGGACAATTACTTTGTACATCTGTTTAAATAAGAATTTTTTTTTAAATGTTTGGTTACTATATTTTAAAAAAAGAAAAAGAATATTTATTTAAATATTTTCGAAAATACAGACGTTTTTGATGATGAACGTTTCGTAGTTGATGTTGCTGCTGAAGGAACAGTATTTGCTGTCGTTGGTGAACCTGCTTTAGTTGCAGGCGAAAGTAACGAATTCATTGATGTTTGTGAATCCGGTTTAATTAGTTTTGTTGTTTTTTGTATAAAACTTGTTGGCATCGGAGGTGGTGCAGGAATACTGATTGCCGATAATACAGATCTTTCTGTGTCGTTCGCGATTGTAAAATGAATCGATGAACTCGACGACGACGAGGATGATGGCGAAGGAAAAGTTGCAATCGAATTTATCGGTATTGTTGTTGGTGGTTCTTCGTCAATAGAATTCGAAGCAACAACACGTTCACGTTCTTTTCGTACTTCACGAACAGTGCGATGAAATAGCTGTTGAACATAATCATAATCATCAGCTGCTGTTGTTTCACAAAAAGCACAACTGTATTTGGCTGCTATTGCTTCACCATCACATTTTGGAATCACTCTAAATAGATGTATAAATATTTTGGCTTGTTCATCAAAGCAATAATGTTGAAATATTCTTTTTTTTTGTCATTATTTACCTTACTCGTTCTAAATCAAGTTTATTTCCAAGCAACATAAGAACAAGTTCATTTGTTGATACAGTTAAACTTTTCGAATAACTTGTTATTGCATCTAGATAAGCCAATGCCATTTCAAAGCTATCTTGTTGTGTGATACTATATGTTATTAGTACTGCATCAGCCCATTTTAAATAATATGGCAAACGTTTATGATCCTAAAATTGTAAAAAACAAATGAACTTTACAGTTTTCTTTCGCTGATTGTCTTTCATTACTTTTCCATAGGTATCCATGATCTTGACCAATACTTCTTGTTGATCAACAACATCCGGTTTCCAATAGGTGTCTTCTATAATAGCAAACAAAGTTCTATTCTGTTTTTGGTTTTTGAAAACATAAAAAAACTAACCAAGAAATGGATCGTATTCACAAATGAAGCGTTTTGTTAAATATTTAACAACTAACGCTGATTTGCCAACACTTTGTTTTCCAAGTAGAACAACATTAACTTCTTCTTTTGGTAGACTGGCAGTTGACTGATGAGTTTTAATTGAACTGTTAACTGGTTTATAGCGACTCATGTTTTACTAAAATACGTACATACATATATTAATAATTGATTCTACAATTCTGTTCTTTTGATCAGGATTTATTGATAAATAGATATCTACATATAATCACCTTCTGTATCAATAACATTAACGAAGAACAAAAGGGCGAAAGAATGTAGTAGTCTGGTACGTTCCTTTTTTCTAATAATACGATTATTATACACATAGCAAAAGTCAGACTGCAGAGAGAGAGATAGAGAGGAAAATAGTGCGCACACAACATACAGCAAAAACGATGTAGAGAAAAGGCGGTGTGGTTGTACACATAGTGGAAACATCTTCCTAATACAGATGTTTAGTATAGATTGACGAGCAGAAAAAAATCGATCATTAAGAACAGAAGAAAATCTATGGAACATTTTGCTTACATAGAAAAGCACGACACACACGGCATAATCGATTGTAGAAGAACCTTGCTCAATCAATCTTATTGATTTAGCTAATACTTTTATTCTAGCGTAATCTATCTAGACCAGAAACAAAAATGCATATCGTTGAGTTATTCCAAAAGAAAAATAGATACTACGTATATAATTACTTTTAGCAGATTTCTATTCTCTAAAGAACGATGAAATATATAATAGACATTTCTTTTTTGTACGATAGATCTTCGACAATTGTACATTAGTAATTAAAATAGCTTATCTTCAAGTATGTTTGTTTGTATTTCATCTCTTGGGAATATCATGACGTCAATACGGTGAATGAGTTTAACGAACTTGAATATTCATATCAATGGTAAAGGACATAGCGAAGGAACTTTTATTTTTCGAAATTTTCTACAATTGAAAGTTCTTCTAGATAAAATTATGATAGTGTGTTTGAAAATTAGTAAAGATTTTTTTCATCATTGATAAATATCAATATCCTATATTCATAGGTTAGCAAGGGAGTCATTTTTATCTCTCATATAAACCTCATGTTGACCTTCACATGTATTAAATTTGACGCTTAACTATTGTCTTTTGCTCTTAAAGAAGGCCACGATAATGTTCACAAATCAAAGCGTTAAAATTCAACGTTGTTTTAGAAATCTATTCGATGCAAGAATTGTTTTTGATAATTTGCATAGCACATCCTAGATGATTTTTCTTTTTCGAACATATAAAAAGAAAGAGATTAGCCAAATGGAATATCCTTAGAGAAAGAAAACAAGCAAATTTTCATCTGCGTACTGTCACATGAAATTCTTGTCTTAATGGTTTATCGAATTGATTTAACTAACTGACCTTACTGGCATCATCATATTCTCGGAAGACTGTATATCGTATCTAGTCAATCAACAAAAGATTATTCATGACCAAGAATAAATATGACGAAGAAATGTCGATTATATCTTTTGTCGTTCTTCTTTCGACGAAGAAACTTGACTGAAAGTAACGATTCATCTACTTTCCGTGAAACTTACAGTTTATTTCTAATTTCAATGCATTCACTTGCTGTACAAAAAAAAGCATCAATTGAACGAACACTGTGCATCTTGCTTTGCATGCAATATCTCGTAGAAAAAAAATGAAATATTTATTTATTAATTGTGCAATTCTTGGTAAAATCGTGGTCCCAGCATGGATAGCCATAGACTCTGTTATCCATTGGATAAACGTTTTTAAAATAATCATATTGAATCCATGCCGAACGACAATCGCATTTGAATAAAGTATTCGTTGGATTAATATCAAGTAATGACGATGGATTTGATTCCAGAAAAGGTTGAAAAATATCTTCATCTAAGTAGGTTATACTTGTATTGTAGAAACGAATAAATACAAAACGATTTCGAAAACGACTCAACGATGTTATTTCAAAACTAGTTGACTCTATCATTTCTCCACCCAGATATAATTCTAACATATTCGATACGCCATTGTTTAGTATCGATCGATTTCGTAGAGCAAATGCATATTTGCTTATTCTTGATAGTATCGGCGAAAATATGCGTAAAAATTGTAAATTTGGTAGATTGTAGAAGGCATAATTGCCAATGCTTTCAATTGGTTGATATTTGTCTGAATATTCAAGACCGAAAAATATATTAGTTAAATGTTTATGATTGAATGCATAATTTGGAATAAATTTTAAACGATCATTATGCATACTGAGGTGACTCAAATTCTGAAATTCTTTTATTATTGAAAATATTGTTTTCGCATCAGATAAATTTGTATTTAAAGTTTCAAATAATTCGACGTGATTTTTAAAATAAGAAAATGCATTTCTATCTATTGTTGTCAATTGAAAATTGTCTTGAAACATTAAACTTTTAAATGTTATATTAATGAAAACATTTTCAGGTAGTTCTTTCACTGTTGTATTATATAAATAGAAACTATCGAAATTAGACACATTAGCAGTTTGATTGGATATTAGATTATTAAATGAGCTAAGTGTTAAAAATACTAATTGTAAATCAAACGACGAATTATGTATATGTTCACATGCAATTGATTTTCGTTGTATAATATTTGTTTCAGGATTGGGATTCTTAAATAATATATTAGTATGAGATGGTATTGATGATTTACATGAACATGGGTTGAGCACAAAATCAGGCGGACATTGACTATTGACTAAATGAATAATTTCGTTGAAGAAGAAAACGATGATAAATAGATTAGCGACTTTGTCGAACATGATTTACTGATGAATAAAATGTTGAATGAAAGAAGATGATTATTAAAAGTAAAGGTCGAAATAAAGCCTTACGCAGTTCGTTTAGTTTGTCATAGTGAAAGAGAACCCAATAAACGGTCTTGACATTAGAATAGTTCGTGTGATTAATTTAGAAATGAAAATAATGCGTTTTTCTTTTTCTAAACGGACCAAATGTCAAGTATAGATTTTAATGTGAACTTTGCTTGTTTATGTAGATTTCTACATTGTACATTCATTATTAATTAATCGTAATCATTTTGAACTATATCAAAGATCCATTGCAATATGCATTTTTGTACGACTTCAAAATTGTTGAAGAGTATTATATATATTGAAACGTCCTTGATAATGTTATTCGTTCTAAGTAGTAATAAAATAATTGCTTTACATGACTCTCTATATGACTTTAGGGACCAATAAACTTCACTTGTTGCCGTTGTTCACAGATAACTCGATAGCAATAAAATAATTATTTGGTATCGTATCGTGGATACGTATAATTAATACAGACACAATCGTAGAAATGTTCGCGTATTTTCAACTGCCACTCTGGCTTGTTCGATAATAAGAAAATTTGAATACAAAAAATAAGTCAAATTTTCATTCAAATACTCTCAAGCTTTGCCAATGGGCGACATTTCGTTTTTCATAATCACATAACAAACAAATACAATTTATAAGAATGTGCACATGGGGTAAATCAACATTATGAAAAAATGAGATCATGACATTTTAAAATGAATCATCAATGAAACCAGAAATTTAATGTCTATTTCATTATTTAAATGTAACCTTTTAAATCTATGGAAACATACTAACTTCATTAAATGTGATATGTTAAAACATAAATAGACTTTGTTCACTTTTGTTTTAGATTACTAAGTTCGAAGCAATAGAACTAGTTTAAGAGCAAGGACTCTTAAAACAATAAGTTTCTCTATATGAAAGTCTTATCGACATAGGTATTTCTTTTTTGTATATTGACTTCTCATCTTTCTACATTCGGAAACGAAAACTATCAGGTGTTAACCAACTATCTAAAGGTTAAAACGAACCAGTACTCAGGTCATCAAGTATCATTTTAAAATCATACTTCAATATTCACATCGTTTTCGATTATTCTAAAACTGAGTAAAAATCAGTGAAGGCAACATTTACCTATGAAATCAATTTTTTTCTTCTTCGTAAATGTCTGAATTACTAACGTAATTAGTAAGCCGGTATGATTAAGTATCATGGCGATTGAAAAGTATATCATTGTTTTCGATGCTAGAAACAGATGGTCCATTTTCCACGTCTTTTTAATACTTCAATTCGAGTATATAAGCATTAGATACTATTCTCATTGTACTAGACGGAAGTTCTCAACGAGTAAAATCCATTAATAGAAACTTGCGTCCGATTAAGTTATTTGCGACTTAGTTTAGGTTTAAAATGATTACATCTTACATAGAACAGAATCGTGCGTATTATCAGTATATTTATTATAGGGTCCTTTTTCTCAACACAGTTACAAAATATTTCAAGTATCGTAAGAAAAGAAAATCATAAATCAATCGATATTTACTATGAGGAGAAGAAGAAGAAGCAGAAAAAAGAGTGAATCTTACTTATTAATCATCTAAACGAACATTTTTTTTTCTTCTTGAAATTCTAGCGGTAGTGAGTTTCCTATATAAGTTTTTTTACTACTTCCTCTGCGGTATTTATTTAATGAATAATATAAATTGAATGTAAAAATCAACATTTTTTCTTCTCATTTCTCTATTGATAACATTGTCAGAATCGCAAATTTTAGACAAATGATTTATTTAGACAGCACATATTCTCGTTAAGTATATACATATATAATAGAGAGCAACTTCTCAATAATTTATTATATCAACATTATCATCCAACTAAACGAACATAGTATCATTTATAATTTACTGATTTTTAAACAGTAACGGAAAATGAAACACTTCAAGTATCCGTTATTTATATAAAAGAGAAAAGGAAATCTAGTTTGTATAGAAGTAGTAACATTTCTTCTGGTTATGTATATTGGTGAGTAGAATGTTTTTCTTTTGCTGCGTTTATTTTATTTCGGATTTATAATCGACAGGGAAATTTTTGTTTGTCGATTGTTAAACGGTAGTTGTTATTTTTCTTGTCGTAGAAAAAACACATTGGACGTAATCGTGATATTATTCGGTTTGTTGAAGGTATTCTCATGTTATTCTATCACAACGAAAGTCATTCTTTAATAATAGTACATCAGTACAAGTGATCAGTTAGAATCGCGAGGTAAATAGATCGACAATTTCTATTCGGTGTATTCACACATGATTGTATAAGATTTGACTCTTTTCCTTATTTACGCTTTTCATAATAATAATTAGTTTTGTTTATCGATATCAATAGTAAGTATCTTACTTACCGCTTGACAAGGATGTATCATAACAAGTTTTCTGACAGTAAATGTCGATCGTTGACACTAAGTGATTTGATGCTTTTTCTTCTTCTTCTTCTTCTTCTTAACTATCCATAATCAAATGTTTTTCTAGATTTAAATTCTTTCCTTTACCAAACTGTAAGCACAATGTTCTACATCTATATTTATATAACGTGAGTGTTACCAATTTGTAGATATTTTGAAAGGTGAAATGCGTATAATATATGTTTGCTTATGTGTGCCACGGTAGTAACGGCTATAATCAAGTTGGTAAACGCATGGATTAGTGGGTTGTAAAATAGTTCTGTTTCTTTTTCGCTCATACATACTATCATCATCGTAGTTATTTTTAAAAATTATTTTCTTTATATAAAAATCACAGAAAGAGAAAACGAATCACGACGTCAACGGATTGTTGTCAATAGCGAATCAATATTTAAACGCATGATATAACTCTAATACAAATTACTTTAAAAAATTCATGTGTAATTATTCAAACAAAAAAAACAACACTCTAAACGTTAAGACGTCACTGTTAGCTATGCAAAAGTTTGCTTTTCTTTTTGTCTTGATGTGTATGATATACTTCATCGTTTAGCCATTATTTATCGATCAAGTAAATAATATTAGGAGTGAAATATGTATTTGATTTAATCAGATCCATATGAGCAGCTAAAAATATTTCATTATCTTATAGCTGAAAGCTTTATAACAAAAAACAAATGAAACAAGAAGATGATAGATCTGCATAAATCAATAGTTATGTGTGTGTATATATTTTTTTCTTCTATACAGATCGTAACTATAATTATCAATCCTATAGAAACTAACGTGAGTTACCTTGAAGATTCATTTGTAAAAGATTAGAATAGCTAAGCCAAATATCTGCCAAGAATCTACTTTACGATATGAACAAGAATCAAAATCAAATAATCATGAGAAAAAAAATAAAAGAAATCGATATTCATGAAAGCATATTTTTTGCTTTATTTAGTCGCGTTCTTTTCTCTATTTGTCTGATAGAGTGTATCGTACAGGTGGTCTTCTATGTTACAGCAAAAATTCATAATGCAGCAATAAATACAGGTAGCTTACCTTTGCGTCTTTTTTTCTTTCCTATTTTATTTTTGCCTCAAGAGAAATTCTTGCTAGCTTAACAAGAAAACCCAAGTTTGACCATTTACTGCAAAATAAATCTATTTCATGGGTTGGTGCATAAGCATACGTCTATATACACATGTGGTTTCATTGGCATAAGTTAGTTTGTTGTGACACGAAATTAAAATTTTTGTCTATCTCAACGATATCAGGGATAATTTCGTTTTGACAAGTTTCTATAATTGTTTATTATAGATGTTTATATAAAATTTAGTTACTTTCATGGCAACGACTATCACTGTTGATTTATCGAATGATGACGAACGAAAATCAATTATTCAAACTCCCGTTGAACATCAATCTGCATTGCATCCTCCAACGAAAATTTTCAAAGGATTTCCAATAAAAATAATACAAACAATTGAAGCTGATCGACGACAACGATGTTCGCCTATACCGCAATCACTATCAGATTTTATTATTATTACACCACCGTCCATTGAAATATCACCAGATGACGATTCTGCTTTAGGTGATGATAATAATAATCAAACAAAACTAACCACACCAATAGCAGATCAAGCTCGTTTGCGTCCGCTAAGACTATCGCGCCGACAACGATCACCATCTGAAACACGTCTTAATTTAGATTCGAATGAAACTTTAGATGATCGTGAACATTTAACTAATAGTCAATTGGAAGTATCGAAACCAAAATTTAAAAGCGAATTGCGAAGTTCGGATCCATTACTTCTTGATAGAAAACACTTAAAACCGAATCGTATAGATTTGTTTCGCAATGCTGTACTTGAACGTCGTTTTGCTCGTCGAATTCATTCAGCATATTCATCGTCAACAACGTTACGTGCGTTAACTCGACGTCGTTCAACACAAAATTTATTAGCACGTAATCGTCGAAATGTATTCCATCTACCACGAAATTCAAAGTGGCATATTGTTCGTAGTCGTTTGCACGATATTGCCATGATGAGTGAATCATATGCACGAATGCGATTAGTAGAACAAGATTTACGTTGGACAAAATTACGCGAAAGAATTCGTTCACAAGTATTAGACATGAGAGAAATGTCTCTATTACGACAACAAGACGATGGAGTTAAAACTAAAAAGAAAACCTATAAATCAAAATTCGATTTGAAAGCTATTCCACTGAATGAAGTTATACATGTAGAACGTGATGGTCGAGTCTATTCAATGAGTACGCGTGATCTTGTTTTAGGTCGATTGCTTTGTGATGAAGATATTCAATTAGATACATTTGCTCAATTAGATGCTCGACGGCAATTTCAAGTGCAACAACGTTTAGTAAAACAACAAGAGGGAAGGACGCGTTTGAAGAAACATATTGCCTTTTCATTTTGCCTGTGTAATTTATCTTTTATTATTCTTATGTTTGCTGCAATGTTGATTTTTGCTACGAAAACGATATTGGAACTGATATTATGAGAGTTTATTTCTTAGATTTTGTTTTATTGATATATATATATATATATATATATATTCATCAGTTTCCCGTTGTATTTCATAATTATCTGTGATGATTATCAGTGGAATTTTATTTTATTTTCTCTTTTTTTTATAAATAATTGGTAGATACTTTAAAAATATGTACAAGTACTAAAACGAAAGCACAGAGAAACTATTCTTAGATAGTATAGAATTACTATACCATTAATAACGCACGCCTTTATTACACGCTTATTTCTTCTTCTAATGTCGAGCAAAACCGGACAAGGTCATAAATGGTTAAAATATTCTAACAAAGCATTTTATTGTATAACAAGAAACCAATGTTACAGCATAAACTTATATTGAAGTTTTTTTTTGTATATATGTCAGAGGTTGAAAAGAGAAGTGTAAACTTATAAATATATAAGACGAATTCGAAGTACTCTTTCAGCCTTGGACTTGTATTAAAATCATAAAATAACATTTTCTCTCATAAGAGTTCAAGTTTTAATGTTCTTAAAAAATCATAACTGGGTGACAAAATAATAATAATAATATTGAAGAAAAAAAAACGCAATAGAAGTTCTGCTTTCAATTAAACATTTCATTATTGCATTGTTTTCATCGTTTGTGCGATGTTATCAAGAACTTACACCATGTATAGCACATGCTCTTTTCTTTTTTTTTTTATATTTATCGGTCTACTAATAACACGGATCCCTAAATCGCACAACAACAAGAACAATCTTTCTTTTTTCTTTGCTCTCCCCCTTCTCTTTCTCTCTCTCTCTCTCGCTTCTTCTTACTATTATATTGATTCCGTATTTTGCCGCTTTTTTTGTTCTCTCCTTTTTTTTTTATTCTCGCCATCATCACGATCGGCATCAGTACATAGAATAAATTATTCATTTCTTTGCGATTCTACACCTCCTGCCTCCTCGTTTTCATTTTTATCGAATCAAGTCGTTATTTCATATACGAACAGTGAGAAACACCTGTCTGCACTTTTTGACAATCGATCAGCATCAACTGACATATTTACTGGATCAATGGTCTGAATTAGGTTGTGCTTCATTTTGCGAATGTGCGCATGAAAATTGTGCTGATTCATCACAGGACAACACGAAAAAAAAACGAACGAAAATTTGATGTCAACGACAACTCAAAATCATAATCACAACTACTGCAGTTTATCTTTCACGCTTCTTTTTATCTACTGAAGATGCTCGTGTATACGCATACTTGAAACATGGTAGGTGTTCGAATCGTCGTAGAATTATTTTATTAACTAACATCAATAGACGATTTATTTTATTTAGCGTATACGCGATTTATTTCGTGGACCATCCAGTAATGAACGAAAATCGACTATTTCTTCGTCGATTTCATCGTTGATACCAACATTTGATGTAACTGCCTTTGTCAATGCCGCTCAAGATAAAGATACAGACATATTACACAAGTATTTGCTAGCAGGTTGGTAACAAACAATATATAACATTTTGCTCGATATAAACATAATAACTAGTTAAAGAGCAATGCGATCATATTTCAGGTTTCCCACCGGATCAACCGGATCCTACGTCAAAATCAACAGCATTACATGTAGCTGTTGAATCAGCTAATATACGTGCTATTCAAATGTTAATTCAAGCCGGTGCACAAGTCAATGCAACGGACGCTAGTTTTTCAACGCCACTTCATATAGCAGCTTACATGAGCAATGAAGAAGTGAGGTTAATTAAACAATAAATAAAGAACAGAATATTAGTATCATTCTAGTTAGATAAATAGATTGTACATATACTTTTGTTACACGGTGCTGATATCTATAAACGAGATAATACAGGTCGAAATCCTTTTCATCTAGCTGTTTCAACGGGAAATAATCGATTGGTTCAACAATTTATATCGATACCTGATGTAGGACAAAATATTATTCATACAGCTGATGCGTAAGCTTTTTCGAAGGATTTATTCAATTAGAAAATAAAATCCTATTCTTTTTCTTTCCTCTCTTTTTCTAGTCAAAATTGGACACCACTCATGTGTGCTTGTGCTAGTAATTATCCAGCCACATGTGCACTTCTTCTATCCCATAGTGTTGATCTCTGTGTAGTCAATGATGATGGTTTAACAGCAATTCATATAGCTGCTTTTCTCGGTTCTTTACCAGTTCTTCAAGAGCTTTTAAATTCATCATCAAATGATGAACAAATTTCTAAAGCCTTAAATCAAGGCGATAATCGAAATCAAACACCGTTATTTTATGCTTGCATTGAAGGTCATCTAGATGTAGCCTTAACTTTACTTCGTGCTGGTGCTAATGCTTATCATTTAGATAATAGTGATCAAACATGTTTACATGCAATGCTTTCATCAACGATTATTTTAAAACGACATATTCGTTTATTCTATCATTTCATTCAATTTGTTGATTATCGTTCGAATCAAGATTATCTTAAACGAACATTACTCGATCTTGCTTATATAAATCAATTAAATACAATCATATATTTATTAACACTACTCAACTATAAAACAAATACCACTACAGATTCTATTAATCCAAAAAATGAAACTCATACATCGTATAATCATAAACAAATGCTTTCTCTTCGTGATATATGTATACTTAATTTTAAACGTTCGATCAATCATCGTCGATATCCAACACAATCAACGCAACATGATTTACTTGTCGATGCTTTACAACGAACATTTCAAATCGTTTCACATAAAGATTTATTAAATGTGAAAACAAATAAATTAATAGAATATCCCATTGGTAAATCATTCGATGATATATCACTTTTACAACAACAACAGCAATCGACTAAATACCAGAAAAATGTCAAAGCAACAAAAACTCCTGATAAAAAAATGAGGAAAACGTCAAGTATTTTTTCGACAACATCAGTAGCAAATAAATGGTCATCACAAACTGATTTACAACATTCACATTCAACTTGGTCGACATTCACAAATAAAATTAAAGGTCAACGATTACCTCATGCACCAACGAATACACTACAAATACCCATAGACGAAGAAACAAATTCATCGCAATTATTATCAATAAATCCAATGAAAAATATAGTTTTCGAACTATTAATATCTCCAACAAAACTTGATAATTTACTCGATTTTCCGTCATTAAAAAATGATTATTTACTGAATGAAGATTTGAAAATGTCAATGAATAAATATAATTTGTTAGGTACTGATTTAATGAGTCAAACGTAATTTCTCTCTCTCTCTCTCTCTCTCTCTCTATTCCTTTGATTGTAAAACTATTTTTTTTCCTTGATTCTTTAAATAATAATAAAACAAGAAAAGTGATGAACATGAAGATGTTCTATAAAAATCAATAATTCGGTTAAATACATCATTTAATAATGACAAGAAAGAATAACAATAGTAATACAAAGAAGGTTAAGGTATATCAACTGGAAAAATAAAGATAATAATTAGATATCAAGTATTTCATGTATCAAAGGTCGAATGTTATCTAGCTTGAGTATGGAAATGAATAATTGGCATGCTGAAGGATATACACGTATAATCAAAGATTTCAAATTCGTTCCTAAATAAACCTAATAAGTAACATTGATCGTTCGATAACTTAAGTAAGTTCAACATAGTGATTAGATTGATATTAACTGGTAATTAACATTGCGCAGAGAATTCAAAAATTCAGACAACGCAAGGATTTTATTACAAAAAAATACGTCAACAATTATTCTATTGACTTTTCTAGAAAGAGCATAAAACTTGACACTCAAGATATTCATTATATTGAAATATGATATCAGATTTTTAATTAGTATCTCAATTTAAACTATGAACTATACAGTAAACGTATTGAATACGACGTTCATTTTCATTTGCTTATTGATTTCCTATGGAATAGTAATATTTGTATTATTATATCTACTTTGCGTTTGATTTATCGCATAAAATAAACAATCAATCAAATTTTTAATTAATAAAATTCATTAAAAATTCAATTTTAGGATAATCAAGAAATACTACTCGTATTGATATTACTCCTACTGCTCATGGAACAATCTAAAAAAAGATGAGAGAAACGTACGGTTTCAAGCAAGAACGCTCCCACGCAATCGAAACTAGGTAAAATATATAATTTAAACCTTATGCCGTAGTTAGAAATGTATACAAATATTGCCGACCTTGACTGACTTCCATATAAAAGTCATCTAGTAGGAAAAGTCCGCAAGTTTCAACCTAAAACGAGTAAACAATTTTCCATTATGTTGAAAAATTTTCGAGTCACTGGACACCTTTGACTAAACATGGCTTTCCAAGTTTGATTTCATTGTATTTCATAGAGATTTTCTCATTTAAAATCACGTTTCAATCTATTTTCATGCTTGAACTTCATTTAATGATGATGATAATTTATAACTGATACATTTTTCAATATAGTCTATGTAAAAAAAGACATCAATTGTTCATCTACATTTTATTTATTGTTTTAAGTATGCATGTACACTAGTCAATAGAAAAACTGCAACTTCTTTAAATGACGTTCAACTGAACCTAATATAATCTACTTAACTTCTACTATCATTGTTTCTGAATATTTTGTGTATTATTAAGTACTCTTATTAGCATGAAATACTGTCTTAAAAGCACATCAGTCAAAAATCAAAACTTCTCATGCTTATCAACCAATATTTTCATCGCCAAAATTTCCAAGTTTAATAATACACACAGTATCACAGAAAAATATATACTTTCAGGCTTTAAATTTCGATAAATCTATTCAAAATTAAATTAAAATAAATATTTCAAAAATAAGAAAAACACCTTACAATATATTTCGAATGAAGAAATTTAGGTGTAGTTATCATTTCATCATTATACAAAATAATTCGATCTTTGTTAATGGTAGTGGAACTTAAAATTCAACAACATTAAACAAAGTACATGTTATGTTTTCATTGCATTTTCAAGATTTATGTTACAGTTCGCACATATATCTTTACAGTTTTCTAAAAGACTACCCCCGGGAGAATGATTCCGATAGGAGGATCCTATCGGATTCGTGTCGAAATCTGCTCGGATACAATATGAATTTCATTGAACCGACGCAATTCTATGGGGATTCGGGCGTGGGGCCTACAATCGGAGCCCTAGTGTTCTGTTGGCACCAGATGCTTATTCATTGGTAATTAAGAAAATGTTTTTTTTCGTCGGATATTCAGTAGTAGGTCCTAGACCAGGAATTCGACTGGATTTTGTCGGCTAGTCGGATCCTATCAGAGTCGATAGGATTCACTGTCGGATTCATTCACCTGGGCTGTCGCATGTGACACAAGTGTTATTTTGAGCTACTTGATGATAATGAACTATAGTTGATCTTCTCTATACAGAATTTAGTTTATAAAAAATATACAAGAAAAAAACTGAAAAACAATTGTTTAAAGCTTCTGTTTTCAGAAAATTCTCAGCAAAAAACAACCATCGAAACAATCAATAATAATAATAATAATTAAAATAAATTCTTTCTGTCGAACTAAATGTTGTACTTACATTAGTTATATAGATTTTCAAATTTGCATGTTACAATAAATAAATAAACAGTTTTTCTTTTTTCTTCTACTCAGGTCGAACAGTCCGGCCTGGAAACGGCCGGTTCCGTTGATTTTGTGGAAGCAGTATTCCGGTTGGAAATTTTTCGGGGATTTCCGATCAATTTCTGTCGGAAAAGTTTGGCCGTATTTTTGACCGGAATACTGCTTCCATGTTCCCGCGATTTCCCGTGTTTTCCCTACAGGGTATGGTGACTTTTGTAACGAACAACTTGATTAGAGTAGCTTGTGCCACTCTCGGCAAAGATGCTTATTAGGCTACTTCAAGTTATCCAGAGTGTAACGACAAAACTAGAGAGTGTCGCCTATGCCCGTCGGCATGATGGTGTATTGTGTCATCTGACATCTCCAGAGTGTAACAACTTCATACATAACACACGTATATATAGGAGAGAGATATATTAGAACAATGGAAAGAGAACAGAAAGAGAAGGAAGGAGAATCATCGAAGCGTGCCATCAATATCGGCACAACTTTCCCGCATATTTCCTGGAGTATCCTACGGGATCCGGGGGCCGGAATGTTCGACATGGGAACATTGCAGAATTAACTAAACATCGCACACCCCTATGCACAAGACAAGTCTTTCATTAAGGATGTAGATCAAAATATGATCGACTCATTCTAATCGTAGAACAACTGTCGAAGTCAACTATTGATCCAGTAAAATACAATAAAAATTCACTTGAATTAAGCGTTCATATTTATTATCACTATGTCTGGTTGAAGAGAATAAAAACTTAACCTGCGTCACTTGGTACATTTCTAGATTATTTATAAAAAGGATAAGGCATATAATCAATCTATGTATATGAATTTAATGTTTACGCTGTAATAATAAAACTTCTTTATTAGCTCTAATTTCCACTATAATGACACCATCCTGCTTCGCATGCTTCACATTGGTTTACAAGATGATGCCGATCAGTTGTTTTTCCTTGGTAGCCCAAACGACGAAAAGGATACCCATAAAACTTGTGACCAATCCAGCGATGTAACCATTTTACAAAATTTCGACATCTTTGATCATCAAGTTCACCTGTGACATATTCGCCACAATTACTACACTGCTGAGCAAAGATTTTCATTTCAATCCATCCACCAATCCAGTCTTGTCCATATTCATCTGCATCTGGTTCATAGTAGGTTGCACATAGAACAGTCGTGTAAGCCGAAGACCAGGTAGCATCACTATCTGTGATACCACTCTTAATACATTTTAAGCAACGAAATCTTTGAAATAAATAAAAGACACATTTCAATTTATTCAATCAGAAAATTTACTTTCCCTTTGTATTGTAACTTCCATAGAGCCATCCTTCGAACATCTGATTCTTGTCTAATTTGATACGTTTGGTGTTAATTTTTTTTGGCATTCGTTCTAAGGTCCACTCAGGGAAAATTGGATGGATTGTGCGGAATTCTTGATTGAACATTGGTTCGATTTTTTCAAAATTGGTCGGGCATTGCTGAGGAGCTGGATTTTTCTTTAGCATGACTCTTATATTGAATTTTAATATCGATGAGAAGCTACTACAAAAAGAATAATCCCCCACTAATATGTTTAATCTTAATCTAAAATAAAACATTTTATACATTTTTGAACTGAGGGAGAAAAATTACAAATTTCACCTAGGATATTTGGAGAAAACTTCAATCTTAAGTAATGAAAATGCGAAGACATATTAGCAAAACGATCAGATCACAAAATGTTTCATCTAATTGGCATTATTGCTAGTTGAATGAGACTGTGGGAGATCGTTGATCAGGTGAACTTAAAAATTCTTTCGTTATCAACAGAAATCTTTTTCTTATTTTCTGTTTTTAAGCAAAGAGTTCCGTGCTTATATGGTTACTTGACCAATAATCATGTCTATTTGATTAGTGAAGTATCGTATTCACAACCATGTATTAATTCAGAGTTTTTATCTGATCAGATTATGATGAACCCTCGTTCCCCAATAAATTTCATAGAATCGAATATCAAATTTGCCAGCATTAGATGTTTAAAAAACCTATAATCATGTAATCAGAGTGACCCTGATTCTGATCGTGAAAAGTCATCAACACAACAGGAAAATAGTTGATTATGGATAGTTTGTAAATTCAGCACACAGGGGCAGATTGGTAACTGTATAGTAGTGCTGACACTCGTTTCCATTCTATCCTATGGGACGAGATGAAGGTTCTGAATAATAGTCGAACAATTATGCGCATGTCTATAAATGAAAAAATGTGACACAAATTCGGTTCCTCTTTTCACATGGGAGAAGTAAAAAATAGCAAATAGTCAGTTACAACAATATTTTTATTTATAAAAATTGTCGGACGCATCGGTTATTGGAAACATGTCGTAAGTAATATAAATCTTTTAGCTGATATATTTTCTGAACGGTAGTCAATTATTTTTATTATCAAAATGATAATCAAGTCACGAAAAAGCATTTGACTTCAAAGTTTCTGCATTAACACGAACTATATAACAGAAACTAAATAATGTTTCTTACCAAAAACTTGCCGCCGTGGTTATATTGCAGCTAACATGAAAAAAGCGTAGTATAAATAAATGAAGTAAATATTTTCGTGAAGCCTATCTTCCAAACAGCATACACGTTTTGAGTAGTAAAGGAATGGAAAAAGTGCGTATACATGAATCGGTTAGCTGTCTCGACTCGACTCGACTGTTTATTCAACCGTCATAATAGTAACTCTGTAAATATGTAACATAGAATGTGGTCATATTTTACGAGTGAAAACGCATTTCTGTCGTTCAATCTATCTGGAAATATTGGAAGTGAAATTTGAAAAATTCAAAAATATATCTTTAGAGTACGTAAATATTGAAGCTGCTAAAGTATCCGATATAATTCGATTTTGCTGAAATTCATCTCTATCCGGTGGAATAGTAGATATAAGTTTGTCAGATTTAAAAAACGAAGATCAGACCAAGGGGGAAAGCTGATTGCAATCAAAGCAATCATTGACAATCTTTGGCAATCAATAGCAAATATTACCAATGATTTAAGAATAAAATGCTTTTTATTCAAGACAATGAAATTTGTTGTCATTTAAATAATTAATAGTATAGAAAGTATTGTATCATCATAATAAATATCATCTTATATTGTCTACATATATCCCGGTCGATCGCGACGAACAGTAGACACTCGATATATAATCTAAGGCGATATTTTTCTTTTTTCGGGTGTTCATGTATTCATGTGCTCATTTGCTCATGTGATACAATAATTCAGAACGGAAAAGTATAAACATCTCTTTCTCTTTTTTTTTTCGTTTCATTTCCATCTTTTCAAAAAACTCACCAATATACTGTCCATTTTATTAATTCCGCTATTTTTAATATGTCTACCCCGAAATATTCACAAATCTACACAAAAACACTTCCTTCGAATATCATGGATCTTCGTGATGATGCGTTTTACGATTTAATTCGTTAAATTTCTAGAACGCGAGTCGCATAATTGCTTGCTTTTCAAGAATGCAATGGAGTTGATTCATTCCTTGAAGGTAAATATGTTACTGCCCCGTGAAAAATTGTCGAATTATATGAGATTCTTAGAGAGTATCATCGTCTTTTTGTGCTATAAAATCAAAATTATAATCGGTTAAAAAGATTATTTTTCATTAAAAATCAAATTATCTTTGATTTAGAAGATTTCAATCAATTATAATTTTGATTTTGTTGCGCAAAAATCCGATGGTAATCTCATAGAATCTCATATAATTAACAAATTTTCACTGTGCGCTATACTCCAACTTAAATCCGATCAAATAAATAATCTAAAAAAGCATTCGTGCATTACGTTAACCGATGAACGATTGCACTTTTACTAAGACTTGAATCATCGGTTCATATAATCTCATTAAACTACTCAAAAAGGAACGCGAAAAATTAGCAAGCAAGTTCAACGATTTCCATCAATCATTTATTCAGTTCTACCAGCTGTAATTACCATCTTGTCTATTCTACCAATAGCAAAGGTATCGAGGATGTTTGTGTGGATATGGATATGGGTATGGTTGTTGGTGTGATCTTCACTTGGTACACATTAAGATCTCGTCGACACCCACATATACACCCGTAGAAAATGTATCATTTCTAACTTCTATTAAATATCAAGCTGGTGATAACAACGCCAATGATTCCAATAATAAATTTTTATTTACACACCATCGCAAACAGTCTAGGACAGTCGATTCTAAACAAATATTATCTATAACATCGACTTCTATTGTACAACTAATAGTTAAAGCACTCGAAAATACTATTTCGCAAGCGTATTATTATGCAAGTCGTCTCGTATGTCACGTAAATATGTATCAACAACATCAAATATTATCACTAAGAAAAATGTCAAAACTGGCTAGTTTTCAACGTCAAAAATCACGAATAATCGATTATTCACATCTTAACCAACACGATCCAGACTTCGACTTAGATTCAGATGATAGTAGTGGTGAAGAAGATGAAGATACTGCTGGAAATTGCACAGATAATGAGTATTCAACTGAGAATGACGAGAATTATGTATCTAATCCTCTTTTCAAAGTTAGTTCGGTTATATTTCAAGGAATGCGAGTTTTTGATTCCATTAGTCCAACCTTGGCCTAGCCGTACTTTATCGTTAACATTAATGCTACAAAAATATATTTACATAAACAGACAGCTCCTTGGCTGCTTTCAAATGATAAGTCTACTTTGTCTTCAGATCCTTTAAAGCGCATTATGAACAAATGATAAAATCTACTTACATTCCAGTTCTTCATATTTGAATCTCATCTTTCCTTTTCGCTGCATTATACAGACTTTTGAAGGATAATCTTCTGTAACATCGGAAATTTTAATTTGCTTTTATATTTCCTGCTAAGAATGTGTCAGTAATTTATGTAGTTTTCATCATGTATATACTCTGTTTTCCCATGAAAAATGACGAGTATATTCGTCATGTTCTTATGACGTTTCAAGATACAAACTTATATTGACTAAAAACGACTCGAATCGATGATTTTTTGATATCAAAGAAGAAAAATAATCATCAGCAATCATTGACAATCATTGGCAATCATCGACAATCTTTGGGCAATCAGTGGCAATCAAACCAATTTGGGCAATCAAAAATTTAACTTTTTCCCCCTTGGATCAGACGGCATATTTTTCGAATTTACCATCATGAAAAACGAAAATAGCCTTATTTATGAGACATTGCCACATCATCATATAAAATACAATAGTCATGCAATTGTCTCTATATATATTGTCTTTAATCGTATATATGCTTGTCAAAACAATGGTACATATTCTAACAAAGCGGTCTTATATGAGTTAGAACGCTGTCTAGTCTGAAAAAGAATGATTTGAAATTTAGCCGTCAATTAATTTCATTTAAAAAACCGTGTAGCTCTTCTTGGCAACTGAATCTACTGGAGAG
The DNA here is from genome assembly GCA_905331475.1 of Rotaria socialis. Taxonomy (NCBI): domain Eukaryota; kingdom Metazoa; phylum Rotifera; class Eurotatoria; order Philodinida; family Philodinidae; genus Rotaria; species Rotaria socialis. Next base: position 29,048 of record CAJNYU010000970.1, on the reverse strand, counting down.
AGTATGGGCATGACCACGAATGTCTCCGTGAACTCACAACCCACAAACCTTAATCAAAATGCAAAAAAAAACGTTGGACACGATTGGATAAACTACTCCTAAGAATAGGTCAACTTGACAAGGCAGAAGAATTGTATATTGAATTACTCGAGCAGACATCCGACGACAGTGATAAAGCACATATATATATGGGCGTGCTTCGCCATAGGAGGCCCCAACTTCTTTTTTACTCATATAGCTTCATTCCAATATTATAAAAAGGTAATTTTTTTACCATTTATAGTGTATACGTTATGCTAAAAAACTATTGTCGTTTGGACTCTATAAAAAATTACTTTTTTATAATATTGGAATGAAGCTATATGAGCAAAAAAGAAGTTGGGGCCTCCTATGGCGGAGCACGCCCATATATATATATAACCAACTTGGGTGGCTGAAAGACGACCAACGACAAAGCATGAAACAGCTTCGTTGTGTAAAAAATAGCTCGCAATAAAACGAAAAAGTCGTCCGGAAAATCATTCATCATAGGCTTCTACCTTTGTCAATATTGGTCAAGTGTATAAGAATATGGGTGAATACAAGAAAGCACTTAAATTTTATGAAAAAGAACTGAAAATAAGAGAGAAAACGTTACCTTCGAACCATCCCTCATTGGCTACTTTCTACGGTAACATTGGTCAAGTATATAACAACATGGGTTACTATGCAAACGCACTTGATTTTTACAAAAGAGGTCTCGAAACCACGAAAAAATCTCTACTTCCGATTCAGAAGTTCCGAATCATTCCGATTTCACTATTTGTTACAGTAATATCGGTCTATTGTGTGACAGTATTGGTGACTATTCTAAAGCACTATCATATCTTGAAAAAGCGTCTCCTATTCGTCTAAAGTCGCTTCCTGCATCACATCCCGGAATCCAACGTACCAAAGATGATATTCAGAGAGTGAAAAGGCAGTTGTAAATTGTTTTTTGGTTTTCGTAATAAATAAGTTTTATTATAGTTGTTAGTCCCTGTTTATTCTATATACATTCACTTTCGCATGTCTAGGAAACTATCCGGATCATAAACAAATGCATGCAGAGCGAATTATACTGGCTTAATACACTCTAAAAAAAGGCTCTTTCCCGAACCAGCGGAAAACAGTTTTGTAAAAAATACGAAACATTTAAGGTTTCGTCTTAAATTCTAACTACTTTTTACTAAACACTAATGGTTTCGAACTAAACCAGTAGAATTTAATAGAAAACCTTTAAGTTTCGTATTTTTTTACAAAACCTTTTTCCTCTGTACGCAACTTAAAAAAGGTTTCGCATGAAAAAGGTTTCGTAGAACTGAAAAATCGTTTTTTGAGCATTTGAATGCATTTGCAAGCTTTTCCAAATCTACGGAACCTTTTTTTGGGGGTTCGGGAAAGAGCCTGTTTTTAGAGTGTAGGAGCATGCAAGTAAGTAAAATTTTCACATTATGACCGTTAGAATCAAACAATCATTGCAGACCTTGTGTAACACTATTCTACAATCAAGATGAAAGAACATAGGATGTATCTGGGTTAAGTTGCCAAACTCATGTGACAAGGGTTGTTTCCCATTTTGCGCTAATTGTGGTTGCCTAAATCGCTCTAAATAAAGTTCATCATCTAAATTGTAACTCAGGAACAGTTTGTTACTGCTACAATAAGCACATACAAAAACTGTCTTATTTCAAGATAAGTAATATTCATCGCTGTTTAGATTTAGCGAAGCAGGAAATACACCTGGTAATCAGTAGATATTTTCTGTTGTTCAGCAAGTGAGTATATTAGAAAAAAATGGTGTGAGGAAATTTAGTACTTATATATCTGATTGATCGCAAACATGTGTTGTGCTTTCGACTTTCTTTTTTTACTTTTCATGAAGTTTATCGACCTTTGCACACTATCAAGATTAACAGTTAACAAAACATACCTAAAGGTTTTAGTTTTACACAAAAATGTAACTGTAGTTTTGTGTTTTGATGCGGACTTGGAAGTCTAGTCACCAGAAATGATGAGAAAGTAAAATATAAGTATTTCAACTATGACGACTACCAGTACAAAATAACATCACACAATATAAATCTGAAGTAAGAAGTCTTTTTTTTTGGAAAAATGTATTTCAACGTAGCTTAGATGTAATGATGGGCGATATATGGAAAGAAATAATTTTTTCTTTTTCAACATTGAGCCTAATGTATATATCTTAACACAACAGAATTCAATGGGCACAACCAGTGCAAGTCTTGTGAAAAAAGAGAGTGGTTATCAAATTCCATAAGTTGTGGTACCCTGAATGAAGCCCTAAATTATATCCCCATTTATGAAATATCAAAAAATAAATGTCAGCTCTGGTGACTTCTTGATTCAGAAATTTTTTAACATAAGATACATTATACACATGTAGACGTGTGATAGTTGCTGGTTGAAAAACTAAAAATGGTGAAAAGTAAACAATTAGTTGCAAACGAATTTCATATTAAGGTCAGTTCTCTTCTTTAATCAGGAATCACCACACGTCTATGTGTATATAGTATATCTATATCTAACGTTTGAAAAATCCCTCAATCGAGAATTCCCTATATTATAAAAACCCCAATTCGTCACCAAAACTGACATTGTCTTATCATTACACATGGGAATGGCTTTGACACTGAATCCGACGTCTAAATCCTAGTTAATTAGTTGAACATTAATTACTGCATAATGCCAACATTAGAGGTCGATCAGAGCCTCTAGTAGTAGATTCTATAAAATCCGACAGTATACACCATCGAAGCTTTGTCGGATCTGATAATTTATATAATTTTCCTGGGTAGAAGATACTGCAACAAGTCGATGTGTTTTCGAATTGAATTATATACACCATCAAGATTTTTAAACAAAAGTTAATTTTTTTAGATAATACATGGCATTTCTATTACAAGTTTCCTTAATAAATTCGCATTATAAAATGATGTATCTATATATTCGTAACTTTAAAAATGAATTATTTCCAATATTCTATGTAATGATGAGCAGATGCACCAACCGACAGCCTCAATAAGGCTGCCTCGTTAAGCAATATCACTCAGTATTTAAGCGCCACGGCCGTTTCGGAATATCACTATGGTCTTTTCTGAGTTTGTTCCACGTTTTCAGTTTTCGAAGATACGAAAACAATTTGGTTCTCCTTCTGTACTTGGTAATATGAGATAAGACGATGAAACGATTTTATGAATTTCTCGTTTGTATTAACGCTTTTATGAGGAGAATATAAGTTAAGTTGAGATTTATGCACGATAAAAATGATAAGAACGTTAATGAGTCAAACATCGAGTTCTGACATCATATTTATATCGGAAAAATCCAAACTAAAAGGTTTATAAACTTTTAGTAATCCAAGATATTCAAGATTCAAAACATATGAAAACATGAAGAAACCGTGTGCTTCCACAAATAGTCTAATAATTGCAATGTTTGCTGGTAGTCTTCCCCTGCTTATGTTTCTTACGTGTATTATTTGGGGTCCAATCGCAGCTTCTACTTACGTAACTGACAGAAACATTCGAAATACCGTTACAAATACCACACGTCTTTTATTGAATTATACTGCACTCAAGCATATATGTACATACTCGGTTAACAGCTTTACAAGCTATGTGTACACTTGCTTTAAGGAAACATTCTATTTTTCATACCCCATCTTTAATCAAACACAGATTACAAGCATCTTTCACAGTATTCGCACGGCAGACATGCATCAAGCGGAAGTATAGTATTTTTCCTATGCATTCATAGTCCAATTAGATTGGCCAAAACTACACTTGTTACTATAAAATATCAGATGTTACTGTGCTCATTTTGGAACTGCCAAATGCGAAAACTCACTTCATTCAAATGTATATTGCCTTTTCTCTTCTTGGTCTATCCCTCCTAATATTAATTCTTGCTTCTTTGCGTCTATCGATGAATTAAATCGACTGCAATTGCTAATGTTGGCCAATTTTCAGGGTTTTATTAAAAAGGGTGGTAATAAGGTAAAAACAAAAACGATTGTGGAATCAGCAAACAATAACGACATGAATTAAATTGGATAAATTCAATTTTTGATACTCTTGTTTAAAAGTGACTTGATTTTGATGACACTACTGAACAAAAATAAATCTTATGCCAATATTGTTTTTCATGATTATTTTAACAATGATTATAGCGTATTCTTTGCCGGATACTTCAATCAAAGCGCAATAATTAGGAGTATGGGTGAAGCTATTGCTGTGGTTTTAGAATCGTAACCACTCTGTGCAGTAAAATAATCAACGATAAATTACTGATTTTTGGATATACTGTACTGATAGTCTCATATCCATTTCGCATCAGATGCTGGGGAAAATGAAACAGTAGAATAGACTTTCCTATCAGCTATTAATATGGAACTGAGTCGTAGTCATGAATACAGAAACAGAATTAGAAAAACCATAGTGGTGCCTTAAAAGCTACCGGAAAGGAAAGTCCTAATAGCTAAATTTCGACTTGTCTCTTGAAGATGCGATTAGCGTTGGACACATTTTGTTCTTGTTCTTAGGATAAAGATTAATAAATAAATAAACAAATTAAATACATATAAGAGTCCGTATTGCTCTTATAACCAGTTTAGCCCTCAAACAATCATATCGTATATATACTCGCTTATCTTTTATAGATGATTTCTTTTTTACTATCGTTTGGTAGCCATATGAACTGATAACTAACTCAGATGTGGTCGATCAATTGATTCAATAATAAGCTGATTAGTTGAACTAGAATTTTATATCTAGAAAGAATCAAATTTGATTCAGCACAGTTGAAATCGTTGAATACAATCGTCAGCAAACAATAAAATATTTGGTGAAAATGAAGTTTACCATGAAAGCAGCAACTGAATTACGCATTTTGTAAACATATAAAATTGTACTGAAGCGAAGTAAAACAAAGTGTATGAGTAAATCAAACTTTTGCGTTCTTTGTGAACGACTCAAATACTTCAACCGACAAGTATTATTCACGTGAAAAAACGAAAAGGAAATTAAGCTGTGTAAAAAATGAGTGTTGCCTTTTTATTTATTGACACCTTCGTATCAACAGTCAAGTTGGAAAAAAAATTATTTTATTTGTTCATGAATCAATCAATCAATCAATCCAAACAAGAACGTTCCAAAACGAACGAGCTCAAAGTACGTCCATTGAGTGCTGGTTCATACTTAAATGTAATTGTAAATCTCTCGCACGGATTTTCTTTCGTGGCTAATGTATGATGAATATGAGTTACACGAAAGAGAGTGTGTGGTAGTACCAGTACTTCTTCTTCATCGGGAAATTGTGCAACACATGGATCCTGGGTTAAATCAAGAGCTGTTGGACATTTGTTATCCATAAAATCAAATTTGATGATCATCAGATGTGCATTGAGCACCATTGCATCACTTCTATAAATTTCAGAAATAAACTCTGATTTTGAAGTCGACATCAAACTCTTCAATTCAATGATATGTTCATGTTCCATAGCGGATCGATAGTGTTCAAAATTAAGTGGAGATTCTTTCAAACCACGATAAGAAAGACCTTGAAATGCTCGATTTTGAAATTCGCGCAGGTTCAGATAAATCAACGTTGTATAGCTGACCGAATTACTTCTCAATATAGTAGACATTTGAGGTGTTGCCAGTGTAAAAATCTTGATAAGCGCATTAAAATTATGGTGTTTAAGAAATGAATCATATAATTTGTTCAGTTCTTTGCAAGTTTCATTTCCATGAGTGTGCCGTGTGCTTTCAATAATCAATGTTAAATTGTCGATGCACTTTCGTTTCACTGCAAGAGAAATGAAAGGCCGAACTAGCGGTGATGCATTCGCGATCCTCATGAAGAACTGAGATGATTGTGCATGATCGATTGATATGTGTTCACGTACATTTTGGAAGCTTGGCTGAAAACCGATGCAATCGTTGAGGTCACGTTCAATAAACCGACCATCCGGATCGAACAGTCGCTTGACGAGAAAACCGAAGAATTGTTGCTGCCGCTCTGATCTAGGGTCTATCAACGGTCCACGAAAGTAATCATAGTTGAGTAAATACTGAACTATATCCTGATGTCCATTAGCAACAGCTACATCCAACGCAGAATTCTCCCTATATTGAATCTGATTGATTTGTGTATGCGGGAAATACGGTAAGAGCTGCCTCACCGTATTTAAATCTCCAATTTCACAAGCCCGATACAACTGTTCGAGGAGTTTATTTCTATCATTGTTCTCATGTTTCTGCTGATTCAATGATTGTATGTTGGAATTTCGGTTTCCCATATGTTTAGTTCTTTTGTTTCTGTAACGCTTCTTACGCATAAGAATGACGCCTTTTTTTGCCGCCTTTCTTCTTTTTTTTCTTCCGTCGTTCGGCAATTCGTAAGTAGATGTGCTTCTTTGCATTGGCAAGAAAATAGATGAAAAATGTCTCAGCCAAGCAAGGCAAGTACTGTTAGCGCACCCTCACTATCGGTTGATAGTTTAGTCAATTCAATTGAGAATCTTTTCTTTTCCACCTTAATATATATTATTCTCTTTCTTGTATCACATCTACCTATCAGCAAATTATGCGTTGGTATTCTCTACTTGAATCAATGTCCCATACAACAACAAATTCCTAAATGGCTAATTGTGTCTGGATGTCGAGGTGTATTTTGTATTTTTCTACTATTGATCTATGTATGGAAATTTTTAATGAAAATCTGTTCTAATAATATTCACTGTTGAATTATAGGTGGTTCATGCCCTGGTAATCAATCGTTGTTGCAAAAAGGAATTTTCATTGATTTCGATCATTGCTACTGCGTTGATAACAACCATTTCTTTGATTTTTAACGTGGCCTGGTCTATTTTGGTGAGTATATGTCATTCAATAATACATTTTATCGGAAATAGTTGATTCAATTAAGTATTATTGTGAGTAGACAGCTGTAGTAGAAGTTACTTGAGCACTGGGACAATATGCTCCAGGGCAATGCGTCACGAACATTTCGGATTAAAAAATATACTGCAACATATTTTTGGATTAAAAATAACTCTTCCCAAGAGATCAATTTACAAAATACACTCTCCTCTCTGCAAAAATACGATTTTCATTCTTTTGTTGTAATAGATAATGATGTGTGTACGAATTCGCAGCAGGAGTTTCAGTCTAACTACAGAGCTGCAACCTATGTTATGTATCGATGCATATGGATTGAGATAGAGAAAAGTTGCGAACTTGAGCTGAAATCAGAAAGCTGATACTAAAATATAGTATCACACCATTATTAAATACTTACATATACGCTTAAACTCGCTAAACCCGCATCAATCCCCAAAAAGATGTTCACAGTTCACAAATGCATTGACTCTTGTGAGAACCACAAATGCAGTTTCCGTAAATTTGGTTGTCTCAGTATACAAATTAGTAATGGAAATTGAGTAAATACGCTAAAAGATGACAAATAGTATATCGTTTTTTAATAATTGGTGAAATCCTAATAAAACCGGAATAACTTCAATTTTTTAGACGCTGGACTACTCCGCACGCTCATACTTAATGAAACTGCCTTGTGGAGTAATTTTGTTTTGACAGCAGTAAAATTTATAATATTGAAAATAACGACGTTTTTACAGGCTGAAGCGATGCTTCGCATCTTTTGTAAGCTATAGTTAATTTTTGAAAAGTCAGTATTTTGTGAAAGGAAATTCTCCTAAACTAAAACTTTAAAGGCGCTCCATTTACATCTACATATATAAGTATTCGTGAGAAATATGTGAGGTTAATTCATAACGGTCTTCAGTGTGTTGATACATATACCGCGTCATCAACCAAAACGCCAGTAAAATGTTTACAGCTCTGGAGTTCTGAAATGATCAATCACTTAAAACGATCCCTTACTGAGATCAATACTGAAAATTTTGCAATGTTCACGTAGGGTATCTATTGGTCTTCATCTATCAAATCAATTGTTCAACATACTGATGTGACACAATCTACAACTTATTGCCATTCGACTCCGTATTTCTTTGAAACTGTTATGGCTATATTCCACTTGATTATCATTGGCTTTTTCTTCATCGTTATGTATACATTTAAATGCTTCAAAAAGCCAAGTACGTCCAATCAACTCGATACACTAGCGGAGAATAAGCCCTACAAACAGTATTTGCTTTTCGCTGTATTTTTCATGATATTCATGATTTTTTTAACATGACTAAACATGCTTTATTTGTACTGACTTGATTATTTGATGAAAGAAACACGTGTCAAATATCAGAGAATCAGTAGACAAAAATGCAATCAATATTAGTTCTTGTATTTCTTATGACTCACATTGAATAGGACTTTTCCAAAAATCAAATTCTTTGTATTTTATTTTTTTCTGCATATGCATTGCACAAACTTCGTTTGCTCAAAAAAAAACTTCGAAGTAAATTCAATTCCAAGATTGGCCAACACAGAACGCAAACTGGCGTATTGGTCTGATTCACTGTGATTTTCAGCATAGAAAAGGTCACCGTATACGATGTTATTCAATATCCATGTCATGTATTTACATACATAAATAACAAGACTTCCTTCACTACTTTGTATTCAATCTCTGGAATTCGTTTTTGAATATAAAACACAGTTAAAATATGTATTAGAGCCGTTCGCTACAAAACATAAATCGTAATTATTCTTATTTAGAGATTCCTATTTTTATTAGCTCTAACCTCAGTTTTAATCATGTGTGCAATTTGTTTTACGAAACACGATCTAAAAGGATTGTTTAAGTATTGAGTATCGATGTGAGGCGTAAGTTTTTGCTGGATTCACGCTCAAACCTTCAATTAATCTTTGTATATTGATTTAATATTTACTCTTTAATAAGAAATTTTTTATTTTGGCTCTTATTTCCATGAAAATGGCACCATCCTGCGTGGCATGCTTCACATCGGTTCGCAAGATGAGGACCATCACTTTTTTTTCCTCGGTAGCCAAAACTAGGAAGAGGATACCCATAAAACTTGTGAGCAATCCAGCGATGTAACCATGTTACAAAATTTTGGCATTTTTGATTATCAAGTTCAACAGTGACATATTCATCACATTTCGTACATTGCTGAGCAAATACTTTCATTTGAATCCATCCACCAATCCAGTCTTGCCCATATTCATCTGTATCTGGTCCATAATAAGCTCTACATAGAATAGTAGTGTAAGCTGAAGACCAGGTAGCATCATTATCTACGATACCACTCTTAATACATTTTAAGCAACGAAATCTTTGAAATAAATAAAAGACACATTTCAATTTATTCAATCAGAAACTTTACTTTCCCTTTGTATTGTAACTTCCATAGAGCCATCTACCTAACATCTGATTCTTGCCTAATTTGATACGCTTAATGTTAACATTTCTTGGCATTCGCTCTAAGGTCCACTCAGGGAAAATTGGATCGTTTGTGCCAAATTCTTGATTGAACAGTGGTTCGATGTTTTCAAAATTGGTCAGGCATTGCTGAGGAGCTGGATTTTTCTTTGGCATAACCCTTATATTGAATTTTAATATCGATGAGAAGCTACTATAGCAGAATAATCCCCAGCAGTATTTTTAATCTTAATCTAAAACAAAACATTTTATACACTTTTTTATAGCGTCAAAATGCATATGTTCGTCTTTATTATATAAACTCAAATCACCAAATCATAACAAAACAGGATTTTGTGTAATAGAAAAAAAATGAAAAACAAAACACTACTCTTATCTTATTCACTATGCAAAATAATGTATTTTTTTTATTTTCAAATAGGCAAGTGGCATCCCTAGCAGCGAAATTTGAGAAGTTAAAACGTCAGAACCACACATTCTTTTTCTCTCGTTCTATGCGTTTCAAACAGTCATAAATGGCCGAATTTTCACATTTTAACAATTTATAAACTTAAATATCTATATATATCTAACCGCAATATATTGCAAGAATAGTGAATAGTTTAAACACAGTTCTCATTTAACAACGTACTCAGAAAGAAAAAAGGTGCCATACTGAACCTTTTAGGGTTCTAGATTTGAGTATCATTTTCAGAACCATTTAAGGTTCAAGCAAAATCTGGTTCTAGCTGGAATTTTTTCCTATTTCTTCCAAAAATGGTTCTATAGTAGTAAAATGTAGTTCACCACACTCAATTAGTCTAGTAATTTAGACTAATGCTTTATCCAACCATTAATTTCATATTTAATTCCTTATTCCTAACATTAACCTTTACTTCTATCCTTAATCCTAATTTCTAACCTTAGCCCTAATTCCTATCCTTAGCCCTTAATTCTATCCTTAATCCTAATTTCAAACCTTAGCCCTAATTCCTATCCTTAGCCCTTAATTCTATCCTTAATCATAATTTCTAACCTTAGCTCTAATTCCTATCCTTAGCCCTTAATTATATCCTTAACCCAAATTTCAAACCTTAGCCCTAATTCCTATCCTTAGCCCTTAATTCTATCCTTAATCATAATTTCTAACCTTAGCCCTAATTCCTATCCTTAGCCCTTAATTATATCCTTAACCCAAATTCTATCCTTAACTACTATTTCTAGCCTTAACCATTAATCCTATCCTTTATCCTCATTTCTATGCTAAACCACTAAATCGTTTGTGTTGCATTTTCCGGAATTTGTTGTGAACAGAATACGAGCCAGCCCTTTCTCCTTTATTCGCACGAAAGGGGAATCGCGTTACTTGTTGTTGAGACGATCCTAAACAAAAAGCAAGAAGAGTGATTGATACTGTAAGATTGAACTTACCATGAGATCAACTATTCACATTTAGCTAAATACAAAAAAATCATTAATTCATTTTGTCATGTTGAACTTGCATTTCAATTGATTATAGCTACATACCTAAGTAAAGCACATATTGACTTCATTTTACCAGATTGACATTACTTTCTATTGATAATTGTGACATATGAAAATAGATAAAATAATAAGCGCATTTTATAAGTTATAACTTATCATAGAATTGATTGTTAAGACGCACCTACCCATATCCATCAATCCGACTCGGATCCTCAAGCTCGGTGTCGATGATGACGGATTTGGATTCCCAGGCCTCAATAACCTATTGCAAACGTCGATCAGAATCGAAATCGGAGTTGAAATGAAATGTTTAATTTTACAGCCCTCGATTTTTCGATGGACCTAATTTCTGTCCAATAGGAGCTCGGATCGAAAAAATAATAACGGATTCGAAATCCTGGACCTCACTAACCTATTTGAGATTGTATATATTACGTAAGTCACGTTCCGAAAATATTATATCTTGCTTCAAACCAGAGCCATCTTTGGAAAAATGGTTCAGCATCAAAATAAAGGGTGCAGGACGGAACGTTTTCAAATATCCGGCACTATTGAGGATCTGACATGGTTCTTTAAACCAGCTAGAACCCTCGGTGGTTTATTAATAAAGGATTGAAACCTTAAAAGGTTCAGTATCTTGGCTAGAACCATAAATGGTTTCATATGACGTCTTATTTTTTTTTCAGAGTAGAAACGCGAAAATTCTGACATTTTCGACTGTGTAGAATGCGTTGCAAAAAGTAGTGTAAAAGGTAATGGTCATTATTAATTAAACGCATTCTGCAGATGATCATATAAAAATTGATAGTTTTCAAATCATTTTAACTACGTAGCGTCCTTTTTAATACAAAGCATAAACTCTCTTGCATTACATTTAGCCTGCCAAGATAGTCCTAACAAAGAATTGAATTCTAGCCGTACAAGGAAAAATAGAAGTATAACACTTAGAAAATAAACTTTATTAACAATTAAAAATATTTCTGTCGCTGCGTTCATGCAAATCGAAAAACTGACTAGTCGAAAATAGCTACTCTCTATCGAAAATTCGTTTCGATTGGATTCGTGAAAATGAAAACTGGGTATAGATCTTTGATAATATAGGATATTATTGTCAATAAATATCATTCTCTCTCGCATGCATGCGGTAGCTATGATGACAGGAATTCGGTTCCATGTGGTGTTTTCTGTCATATTTATATATGGCTTTAATGCTAGGTTGATGCTGCCCTAGTGAAACATCTTATAAGATCTTGAAAATTTAGGTGCAAGATAATACGATTATCTTGTACCAAGATCTTATTACAGATCTTAAGTAAGAATTCATAAGATCTTGAGTGATGCATTCTGAAAGCATGTTTGATATTTTTTCAATTTATTTTAATATTAATTATTTCTGTCCCGAATAATTCAGATGTTGGGATCTGAATGACTTTAAGTTGGTCCAATATTCTTCAGACCAATTTAGAGTAGTCTTCTCTCGATCATCGATCGAGATCAGCATTCTCTCGAATAATCAATAGTCGAGAAATTCCCTTGACTGAAAGGCTAGGGTCTAGAAACGGAAATTCACCTGTGTCTGTCTGTTTGTCTGTCTGTCCGTAACGCTTCGTACAAATGACCATAGCCATAGTACAAAGCACCATGATCATCGTTCAAAGTACCAGTCATAGTGCAAACGACTATACGCATAGTGCAAACGACTATACGCATAGTGCAAAGTACCACAGTGATCGTACAAAATACCGCAGTCATAGTACAAATGGCAACAGTCATAGTACAAACGACTATACCCATAGTACAAAATACGGCAGTCATTGTCCAAATGACCATAGCCATGGTACAAAGTACCATGGTGATAGTACAAAGTACCACAGCCATGGTACAAATGACTATAGTCATAGGCCAATGTGTAACTGTCGTGGCGTACATGATGATAGCTATCGTAGTTTGAAACATGAAGGCGGTCATTTTGATACGGTAACTGTGATACATTGGACTACGAATAGGGCCGCTTGTGTCATGGCTACAGTGCTTTGTCTGATGAGTATGGGTTTTGTGGTACATGTCTTGTAAGAATATCTATATTAAAAGAAGAATACTTTAGATTGATGATCTAGGTGACTATTAATAGTTGAAACCGCCAAAGTCTTGATATAATTGGTAGTATTAGTCAGCATCTACTGAGATTTATCTTTATGGGATTAATTTGGAGTTTTCGATAAGTCCATAAGTATCGTGGGATAGATCTCATTTTCTTAAGGGTGTGGGTGTGGAAAAGAGTGAAAATTAGCATAGATTAATGATGATGGTGAGAGTGTTCATGTGGGTATGGATGTTTAAAAATAGCATCAGAATGAAGGAACACTGTTGAAATACGCAAGTCCTGTAGAAGAATGAATCCTGAAAAAATAAGTTCCGATAACCTGTGGTTTTCTACGTTCTAGAGTCAGAGAGTGGCTAGCAATCTTCCATTTCTACGGTCGTATATCAATCTAGGGTTAAGCTAATCGACACTCGATTAGCGTTACTTGTAGTTTAGAAAAAAATTATTTTGAAAAACTATGTTTTGCATGTTCAATCATGTTGCTTATATTCAGTTCTGTATGCATAAAAAAACGGTGAATGACTAGATATCCTATCTAAATAAACTAATGATGTCGCTTTCTGTTTTACTCAAGATTTATCTGATACAACCAAGATATGTACATATAAATTATCTTTTCAAGATCTTAGTAAGGTCTTACTTACCGATGCCTGGATTTCCAGATCTTGCTTACAGATGTTTCACTATAGAGTATCTGATTTCTATGTAACGCACCGACGTTACGATTTGTTAGATAGATTATTAAAAGTATCTTAAAAAAGTAAATAAAAAATATTTACTCCTGAAAGTGAAGAGCAAAGAACGGAACAAACCAATCAACAGCGATGAATACTAAGCAGTCGTGAAGTCGTGACATCTACTCCCAGGTTGATCGTTCCGGTCACCGTATACTGTAGGAACCGACCGAAAAGATGCGGAAGATCACTGCATTCCGGTCGGAAAATTTTCGGAGTTTTCCCCCGATGATTTACTGTTGGTTCCTGCTGGAAAGCACTGGAAGTTGGCCTGAATCCACCGGAAGAAATCCGGGAATTTACGACCGGAGTATTGCTTCCACTTTCCAACGAATTTTCGTGTTTTCCGGTCGTTTCCAGCCGTACCGCCACGACTTGGAGCTGAAGATATTCTAATTTTAATAAGAAAAAATAAAAAGTTTAATTGAAAACAAAACAATTCTTTTCGCATGAGTTGCTTTTCAAATATTTTGATCTAATGTTAATTGTACTGTCGGAACTTGAAATCAGCTAGTAATGTTTGCAGATAGAAATGTTCTTGCATACATAGACTATAGTGCATGGGAATATCATTTCTTTTCAAATTCGTCAGCAAGGCTACGAATATCTTTTGTTGTTACACAAAGCGCCCATGTACAGAAGAAACGCAAGATAGACGCTTGTAGCTGCATTTCTGAGTGAAAACGCAGTAGAACGCGGTGAAAAGTACAATATTAACCGCTTATACCTGCGTTTATATATAAAAATGCAGTGGAACGCGGTAAAAGTGCAATGATAAACGCTTGTACCTGCGTTTATATATAAGTGCGCAGTAAAGCGCGGTGAAAAATATAATAGTAAACGCTGTTACCCGTGTTTCTATATGAAAACGCAGTAGTACGCGTAGTAGAAAAAGCTTTTACTCGCGTTTCTATATGAAAACGCAGTAGCATGCGTAGTAGTAAACGCATTTACTCGCGTTTTGTAAACGAAAACTCAGTAAAACGCGGTGAAAAACATAATATTAGCCGCGTCTAACGACATCTTTTGAATAACACGCGATTGGACGCGATGAGATAGAAAAGCTTGAATGCATTGATAACGTAGTGAATTGCGAACTGCGTCTGGATGCATGAAAATGAGCTCGATTATTCACACATGTGGTCAAAGTTTATGGTTCTAATGACATAAATACGTGAATAAAGCAACTGAGCTCAGTTTAATGTCTCCCATTATGTTCACATTCTTCTATATACAATTAAATATTTATCAACAATTTTCAGTTTAATTACTTATGGATTGAATGAAATTTTAGTAAAATGAATATCCTATATTGATAAGACTGCTAGAATGGATGACTTTATTTCATGAATAGGGTGTTTCATAATATAGATAATATTATTTACTTATAATCTTCTCTGATTTTCAAAATTAATTGTTCACAATTCAAGTTCTAAAGAATTAGATATAAATTGCATTTAAAATATGTCACTTATCATTACAATTCACTTTTACATACGAAATGCTGTAAATAGTAAATATACATGCTTAGGTGCTGGTTGTACAAATTGAACAATAGCATCTCAAAGTAATTTCAATCATTTATTTCAAATCAATATCTTTTTTTTCTTAATCTTTAAGATGATTCTATCATATTTGGAAAACGAAATAAAATGAAAGCTTTTAAAGAATTATCAAACACGTATGAAAGTTTTTCTATCATGTCACTTGGTCGTACAAAGTACGAACTATTCGATTGTGTGGAACTTGAGAACATAATATTCGAGCATGTGATATTCGTACCATTAATATTAACACTTAGATATCGATTAATTGGTACATCACGAATTTCAATGATGCATTCTTGTTCATGTTTTAATTTTTTTATAATTGAAATAATAAATCCAATCCTTATTTTCGTACCGAGCTTGTACATTACACACGAATCATTTTTTGCTGAAATTGTTTGATACATGACAGTTGTATATCTAACACCTTTAAAAGTCATTGTTTTGTACAATGTAATGTCTTTACCGAAGAGAGATTGAATATTTGTTTTCTTAAGCTTATCATAATCAATATTCTTGACTTTGTCAGAATTTTGAAATTTTAAATTTCGATCATTCAACACTGCTGGTTGAATACGTTTAATAAATTCTTTAAGTCGAAGATTAAATGATGTTTCATTAATGCATAAACATGATGAACGAAGAATACCTATATTAGAATTAACTTCTAAAGCGTGTCGACGTGTTGAATGGACTGTTTCTCGTAATGTTCCTATAGATAATATAAACAAATAAATTGATCATTTTTTTCTAACTACTAATATAACGTGTTAATTCATATCATAAATGTAAAATATAAAAAAAAACATTCGACTGAGTTTCTCACTTAGTCTCAATATTTTATTTCAAAAGTCGCATCACATCTTAATTCAACTAAAACCACTAATCTGTTAAATTATTATTCAATGACTTAGAGTTGATTTATTCGTTGATTGATCTTCATTATTTAGAAAGACAAATAAATTTAAGCGTGATTATTTTTACTAAATATTTTCCTACAAGTTATTATTATAAATCATTTCATATGTATTCTTTTCGTATAACATACCTAGATAACTTTCGAAGTTAAAAGTTGAATAATTGTAAACGCCACCAAAATCTTTAATAGAATCAGCTAAATGCACAATAAGATGAATACACATAACATTTTGACGATCACCATACAGTAACGGAAATTGATAAACGAATTCGGTCGTTAATTGCCGTATATACGATAATTGATCAGGACTTATACTTCTTGACTCGCATAAATGTGCAGCAATAACAAGTAACACAAAATGACGATAGTACTTTCTCGGTAAGAATGAAAATGATGAAAATCCAAATAGAAGTACAGATCGTAATTCATTTGCTTTAAACTGATTGTATTTCAGAATCGATCTTGGAATACGACATGTTGTTGACGGGAATTTATGAGTTGATAAACGAATGTCGACATGTTTTATTTTGGAATATAATGACCAGGGTTCTTTACGATATGTTGATTCAAACCATAGATCCAACATTCTACTCTAAAATTTCGTAAGAAAAATAGAAAATCTTTTTTTTTCAAACTTTTTTTATATTTAAAATTTTCTATTCAATAAATGTTATAATTACCACTCGTGGATATTTTGGAAAAAAAGACTAATAAACTAAAATGCTGATATTCAACGTTTCAGAATGACTTTTAATATTCATCCTTATTGGTCTTAATGTTTATGCTATCGAACCAACTAAGTGATTCCGTAAGCACACAGATGTTTATTTTTATCTGTAACTCATTAACATATATGACGATAATTCTGATTAAAGTGTTCAATTAAAAATCAGAACATCGAGCTTGGTACACAAATTATAATTTAATTATAAGATTATTTCATATATTGGATATAGACAAAATAAGTATAAACATTAATTTTTCAATTGAAGATTAAGCATGGTTAGCTAAAGACAGTTTAACTACTCTCGCTAAAAATAATGAAAACAGTAGAAACATAAATAAGTTCATGCGAAAATAAAAAGAATGCTATCATGAAACAAGATGAGTTTTTAAATTGTTTAGAACAATTTTCACAATAAACATTTGATATTGATATACTTACGAATGTTCCTCTGTATAGATTGTGAAGAGTGTCGAACGCGAAGCCTCTACCAACATCAAAATAACGAAGTTCTCTTAGAGAACATTCACCGAGATATCCATGCATAAAATCTCGTCGAGTATATTTTTCTTTTGGTCGATAGTGTTCTGGTATTGCCATTTTTACATCATAAGTAAAATTCGATCGAAGTTTCGGGTGATTTTCATTTCTTCTGAGTGGAAAAACACGAATTTTTTTTGAACTATCATTATTGATAGGAACTGTTATACCTAAAATAGTAAGTTTCTTCTAATAATTATGCTTCAGGGAAAAAAAGTAAAAATTGTCTGTAATTCATTTAGATTCTAATATTATCTATTACAACAATTTCATATTTTATAAAAATACTGAAAATAGTCTTGGAGAACATTGAAATTATATAAAAGTTCGAGTATTTTTCATCGCAGATTATATTAGAAATTCATGTTAACAGTGTTCTCTGATTACCACCGTATGTTCATTACATTCTATTTTGTTTTTGTTTATAATACTAATCTAATTACACAGTACGCTAATGGAAAATTATTTACTTATAACTTCTTGAGGAATTTTCTTTCTCAAACGTTAAACGTACCCATAATACAGCATCTTCCGCAACCATATCCGCCATTAGCTTCACCAATGTTCTGTACAAGTGCCTGTGCAGGCTTATCAAATGAACCTGCGATTAAATATACTTTCAGAGTTAAATAAACACCATCACTTGTTCGAAACCGATGTTCTCGTTGTAAGCCCAATAATTCATTTACAATTGGTCTTAAGTATGACCCCATTTCTGCACGAGAAGGTTTTGATCGACCAGCACCAATACCTCCCACCAGAACGTTCTGAATTTGAAATCTTTCCTTCTTTTTAAGTTCATTAATGACAAATGAAATAACCCACAAAGAAGATTTCGAACTTGTGGCGATTTCGATTCCATCCACATTCATCAGAAGAGTTATAAAATTATTTTCTTTTTTCACAATTTCTTTATATACTTCCCCTTGTGAAATATCCGAAGGATAATCACGATTGAATTTTGGTACTTTTTCGAAATAACTCGATGGAAATCGGGATAATACATTCTGTATTTGAGATCGTAAAGGTATTCGAACAAAAGTATTTGGCTTTGCACTAAAGCCACTACTTTCTTTACACGTTGGATTACAACATTGCTTTTCGTTATCGGACATTGATTTACAGCTAGAACAAAAGAATTTTGTTGGTGTAAAATTGGTTGTTTCTTCTGATACGAGCATAGATTTGATACGAGCAAAATTGCTGGGCACATTTGGAGTTTTGAGTATCCGCATTAGTTGACATAAATGATCGATACAGCGATTGGATAACCGATGTCGAATCTTAAGCACGATCAGAACAGCAGCAATATCTTTCACAGTAGGTTCAGCAGATCTAACAAAAAAAGAAATAAAAAATATATAGACCATAAAACGCTAAAATGAATATAACAATTAATTCATTTAGTCATTAACAATTATTTATCTCTACATGTCAATAAGTATATTATATATATCTTCCGAGTAATTTTGCTTACTATCATAAATGACTACATGATAAAAAAAATGATCACATCAATTCTTATAGATACCATCAAGATTTTTATTTTAGTAGATAATTTAAATATATATATGGAAATGAATCATATGTTTTTCAATATAAAATTTCGTATGTCGTTCATGGAAATATATAAATTTACAAGAAAACATCATTCGCTTGTTTAATCAGAAACTATATGGATTGATTTTTAAAATTCGTTTTAATGAATATAGATAGGAAATTCAAAAACATATATGATATCGATATAGTGCAAAAACATTTCAAATCTGATTAAGTAATCATCAATCATAAATCATATTTATAAAATATCTATTATATTGCAGATAAAAGCGATAAAAAAAGAAAACAATTACAAATTAAATATTTCTTCATTATCAAGTTCATCAATTTCTGAGTTCGAATCGTATTCCAATTCGTTTGGTTCTTCTTGAATATGTTCGATTGATTTTGATTTATTATTATCATTGATTAAATCATTGATACATTGATCTACACCAGCATTATAATCATTTTGATTATTTGATTGTAGTTCACTTGTAGCTACATCTTCATCATGATCAATATTGTTTTCTCTAAATAATCATGAGAAATAAGTAAAAAAGAATACAAACATTCTAAATTTAGAAATACTCATCACGGAGATGATCTTCTAATGAGGCATCATTTAAAACATCATCATTAATAAACTTTTTAGCTCGTTGACGATGTCGCCATAGTGTCGTTCGAGACATCTGAAATAGCAAGAGAATATGTTTTCTTTTTTGAATAAATCATAAATGATAAAAATCACACATATAAAGATATGTTATAACAAAAAATGATAATGAAACAAAAAATGCAAAAATGAACATAAAAGGCTTGACCATTACAAGGAAACAATCAATAAAAGTCTGTTTAATTGAAATATTTATATTTCGTTATCTTCATTTGAACTTGAACATGGATCATCAAAAGTTTTCATAACTTTGCTTGTTACATTTAAAGCTAATTTCTTTTTTGGAAGCATATCACTAATTTTTCTTTGACTAACATTTGATGCTTTTGAAACGGCTTTTTTTTCCTTTGATTTTTTTGAGTAAGATTTTGCTTGACGAAAGACTCCATTGATGCTTTCATTAAATGGATGATCAGCAATGAGTCCATGATGGACTTCAACAAAATCTAAAAAATAATATAAATTCGATTAATGATCAATCTGTAATTAATGAAGTGAAATAATAATCTATGACTTTCATCATGAAAGCATAAACTAAGACTTGATGATATAGAAAAGATCAAGAATAATAATTTTGATTATCTTATTGAGCAAACAACATGGCTGAATATTTGACGTAGATTAGTTATATTAGTTTTCTCAAGAGAGATATATTCCAAAGATAAGAACAACTTATTTGATAGCAATAGCTGTGTTCCATCAAAATAAATATTAGTATATGACTATACTACTTGCCTCGAATAGCTTTACGTCTTTCTTTTGATACAGCTTCGTTTCCAACTTTGGTCAATAATACTTCTTTTGAATACATGTTTCGAATGATTTTTCGTGTTGTCTCGGTGCCATTGTCACCAATACAACCAAGAAGTAGATTAGGATTGGAAAACCCAATTCGTTTAGAATGTTCAAGAATATCATTGGCTGATAAATTTCTATTCAATACTTTTGCCACACGGCTAAACCATGCACGAGCTCTTGCATCAGGCATCGCTAAAGAAAAGAATAATAAATAAAGCATAGTCTTGAAACTATGTATAGATAAAAATGAACAGTTTATAATCCATGAAACTAATGAAAGCTAACGTACGAACGTAATTCTTTTTATAATAATCGACTTTAGCTCGCAGTATCGTTGTGTTGTGCTTTTCTTGTTGATATTTTTTATAGGTTTTTATATATTTTTTCAACAAGATAGTTTTCACTTGAT
Organism: Rotaria socialis; assembly: GCA_905331475.1. Classification (NCBI taxonomy): domain Eukaryota; kingdom Metazoa; phylum Rotifera; class Eurotatoria; order Philodinida; family Philodinidae; genus Rotaria; species Rotaria socialis. Next base: position 8,174 of record CAJNYU010000970.1, on the reverse strand, counting down.
CTGAATCCACATCTTCCAAATCAGCACTAATATCACTTAAACTTGAACCTACAAAAATATTGATTTAGCCAATGCATCTATAATCAAACAATATCATACTTGTGTTTTTATCATCTTCAGGTGAATTAAAAATTTCTTCAGCATCTGATTGAATCGATGAAGCAATGTTAGCAGGTGTTTTCGGATCAGATTGATAATGATTATCATTAGTTGATTTCGAATAAGATTCATCACCGACAGTATCATTTGGTGGCTGATTTTCCTTCCCAATATCATGAATTTCATGAATATCTTCTAAAAAGTTACCAAAGACTAATCCAAATACATGTAATATACATTTTAAAAATAAGCCAGCAAGTCTGCCGGAAATATAAGATCAAATTAGAGGTTTTCAACAACATTAAATGTAGTTGTGAGGCAATAATGATCATTAGTAGAGAATAAGCACTTATAATAAGTATTTTCAATTATACCTTCGCCATGGGAATCATCATGGACTGAGCACCTGTTCGAATCCGTAAATAATTTTCGTTTAACTTGATCTTTTGTTTTTCTACTCGTTTTTGTTACAACAGGAGTTACATTAATACTGATTGATGATCGGGAATCGAATCGACGATCTGCTTCTAAATTACAAAAACGAGCTATTTTACGATTGCGTTAACAAACTTTTTAGCATTATTGAACACAGTAAAAAAATATTTGAGGATTTTTTAAATACTGTAAGTTCTTGAATACTATTTAAAACTAGAAGATATTAGAAAGTGCTTACTACTTGATTGAGATTTATTTTTGGATGTTAATAATTGATTTGACATCCCACTCTGATTATTCACTTTCTTTTTCTTGTTACCTAAAAGATAATTGGTGTTTTTTCAGTTTAGTTGAATGATTGCATATAGAAGTACTTACATGATTCGTTCGTCATATTTAAAAATCGCTTTTTATTACTCGTGTCCTTTGCAGTGGTTGATGACGATGATGAAATTGCATTAGCTAAAAGTAATATTATATAGAGAATCAAGGAGCAATGAACTTAGTGAACAGAGAGCATAAAATTTCGAAAAATAGCTCTTTAAAAATTCAGGTGATGAATGTTCCATATCACTATTCAAAAGCAGATTCTGTATCAGTCATTGCCTGCAATCTAGAAAATCGTCGTAGCTCATAATAAAAAAAAATTTGTCATAAAAGGGATAGCAAAACAAATGAAAGCCGTTAATGTAATCAAGATCAGGTTCACTTAATTATAATTTTTTTATCAAAATTTTTAAGCATGAGAATATATCATGTCATTTTTGATATTCTTCAGCATGCATATAAAGTATAAAGTCATTCAGATAATTGATTTTGAAGCGCATGAAAATGTAAAAATATCAATGAACAAGTCATTTTTTAATGTACTTTTAATGTGCAAAGTTTCCATGTTAATCATTCGCTTTTTTCTAAGTAAAAACTCTGAAGATATATCTACCAGATATTGTTGATGGTTCTTCGTTCTCATTACCGATTTCTTCCATTAAAACTTGAAGCTGCTCGACGCATAATTCTTCAGTTCCTTAAAAAGAGGAATAATTGTATTATAAATATATAAATATAAAGAAAATTGCATATTTACCAAAAATTAAAACTTTGCCTCGATCGGCTTTTCGAGAATCTTCCTTTTCCTTATAAGTAGCAATCTCGTTCACTTTGACTGTCTTGCCAAAGTTGACGAAACGTTCTAATGGTATGAGAACGACTTTGTTGTCTTTCTGTCTTTGAACAATAGCATGTGTATGCTCGGCTGAACATTGAACATTCGCAATAGATGAATCTGATTGTGAATGAATACTTGAAGCAGAATTTCGTCGATGACGTAGTGGTTCCATCTAAAAGGTATAATATTTTGATATTAAAAGATATGAAAAATACGATTGAAATCTTATGGTTTATAGATATTATTGTTAATAATAAACTTGTCCGACGTGCCGAAATCTAATACGTTATTGCTAAATATTTGAAAAATGATCTTGCATTTAAATAAACACAACAACGACGTGTATAATCGTTAGATTTTAAATTGAATATAAATAAACCAATACTTTTATCAGACTTTTATATGATGAGTACTTTCACTTAATGTTTTACTTCGTAAGGGAAAGAAAAATCTTTCACATGTTAAAATCCTTTCGCTTGAAAAACTTCAGAACTCCTCCCTAGATGGCGCCTTGTCTTTCTGACTTCTTCTATTTCAACGGTTCTACATTTTACATGCAGTTCAGTTTGAACACAAACAAAGAAAACAATTAACTTATTTCATAAAAACTGTTCATCGTGCACTTTTTTGTTAATATATTCGATTGCATAACAAAAGTGGTGTTGAAAATCTATCATGTAGTTAGTGTATGTTCATCATTAAAATTTAAGGTCCATTCTTTAAAACTTTTGTTTAAACTTTAGATATTCTTCATTAGTTCTCGTGCTGAAAAAAACCTATGATCTGATTTTAAAAATCGGCAATTGTTTTAATTATAGTGATAAAATAAACTTAATGTCCTACAACAAAAACCACTTAGAAAAAATATCTATGATGTTGATGTTCAAAAGAAATAGGGATATCATTCTTTTGATTTATTCTTGTAAAGAATAGCGATATTGTTGATGATTGTTATTATGGCTACTGGTATAATTAATATTAGTAATATATTCAAGAGTCTTATGTAGTCTTTATTTCAAACATAGATATGTTGAATAGATGGAAAAATATAGGATTAAAAGTATATATATACTTTTAATCTTATTCTCAATTTGAATGCATATTTTTTCGATTAGAAATTAATTACCAAAGAGAATAGTGAATAGCATGTGAAGTCATTTGATTTCTGTGCTACTTCTAAACGATTAAAGTAAATTCAATGAAATCCTGTGACAGAATAATGGCTGTTATTTCTGCAATATTTTCTACTAAAAAAGAATTTACCAACGAAAGGTTTTCGAAATTATTTTAACATTGTCTCAAACTGATTTATAATTTCAATCGATTTGAAAGACTGCATATACCTATATATTTCGAATATATACTTATAAAACTATTTTTGCGTGGATATACCAGTATGCATTACTTCAAACAAATGAAGAACTTTACTTTATTTATAATCTTTTATGTAAAATGAATGCTTTTGCAATATTTTCTTTTGTATCAACCGTTGCTCGAAGTTATTCATAATTGTTACTAAATTCTTTCGGTGAATCCTTTTTTACTTTAAAAATAAGACCAAATAAATACATTTATAGTGTCAGCATTTAATAATATATGATTTTAAAAGCAGAATTCTGATAGCAGCACATATTGATGAATGGTGCGAGGAATCTTTAAACATATCTTTAAGAAATTATTTTTTATAATAAAATACATTCTTTAATTGAAATTTTTGCAAAAAAGGTATGCATATTTTTATTTCTATCAAAAGATTTACGTAATATACGTAACTAAAAATTTCATCCAGAGTTTATTTCGAATTCATCTATAGTCTGTTCTCTATTTGATCGTAATCGTGGTCACATGTGGCTTAACGGTATGTATAATAGTTTCTTAATCTATAGTTCACTTGTTCTAATCTCGTTTAGATCACGTCACGTCAAGTCACATTAAACTAAATTAAAGTCTTCCGTTGACCTATATGGAGGTGAAGGCCATCGTTAGGATCTTGATGGCGGCTCAGATCAAAACTGAAACGGAGTGCAAATCTTTTTTCGAATTTTCGATTGTTCGCATTTAGACGCGATTTTTGTTCAGAACGCGTCTAATAGCGATTTAGATGTAAAATGCGTCTAATAGCGATCTGGATGACAAACGCGTTTAATAGCGATCTAGGTCGTAAACGAGTCTAATAGCGATCTGGATGACAAACGCGTCTAATAGTGGTCCAGATGGAAATGCGTCTGTTTTGAAACGTTTCACTGATTTTTACGCGTTTATCACTGTTAACGCGTTCAATCACAGCTAGTATAGTTTTCAACTGCGTCTGAGCATAGTTCAACATTTTGTGGATGCCTCTAGATGCGAGTCTATTATTAATCGCGTCTCACCGCGATTAACAAAAAGGCCGCGTCTGATCAGGCTGAAATTGATCGCGTCTCAACGAGATGAATGTTTCATCTACGATGCGTCTAGATGCGTATCGTTGCTGCAAGTTAGACGCAAAATAGATGCGTTTTAGACGCGTATTTGCTTAAAAAAAATGTACATGGGTACTTAGCACAAAATGAAAATGTGCTAAAAAACATCATCGTGATCCGCTCTACAAAATGCATCAGTTGCAAAAAAATAGAATAATCCAAAGGCTTATTTTTTATGTATTTCTCTTCGAGACTCTGCTTTTTCTGGTGCCATAAAACAACACTATTCGACTGATTCAACCGTATTGGTGCTTCTTTTATTGATTACAATGAAAGTTCGACACTCGATTCGTATTCACTGGGTGCCTTGACTGTACAAAGTAAAAGAATTTCACTGGTACCCCCATAAACTGTGACCTCGAAAAATCAGAAGTGTCATTATGTATAGCATTTCTTAAACGACAAAAGAAATCATTTGTTTATCCCAGTAAAATCGGATTCTCTTTTGAAAATAAGCGATTCCTGATTGAAGCATTATTTTCATGTTGTGACTGACGAATAATTTTTTATTGTAGTCGATGGCATTGTTTTCAAACACAGTACAGAAAAAATATTCTTATGTTTTGATATGTTATTACTTTTGAGATAATTTCGATTTTGTTTTGACAAGAAATACTCTGACACCTAATTGGTGAAAGAAATGATCATGTGTATAGGAGAATGAATATGGAAATTGTTTCAATGATGCATATTTTTCATCATTGGAGAATTTTTCATTATTGATTTGATCAAAAATAATTGTTAATGCTGCTTCGATAATTGCTGGAGATAAGGAAGTTTCTTTCATTTGTGCATGTTTAAATTCAATTGCAATAAAATTGAATTCTTCGGATTCTGATGATGGGCTTTTAGTAAGAAAAGTTTTTAATTTGAGAATAACATCATTGAGAATTTGGTCATTGACTAGTGATTCGGTTTCTTTGAGAGGTAATCGTGTAAATTCGAATTTATCAAAAGGAAATGTTCCATGTTCAGCATTGAATTCGATTATTTCAGCCATTGCTCGACGTCGACATTGATCTTCAGTTTCGCCTGGCTTTTGTTCCACTTTGGTCAAAGTCATTGTTGAAAATATTTCGTCAACGACTTGTTCTCTACACAAAAGAAACAAACCATTACAAAAGCAGTTTTTCACTGACGAACTTACTTGATCAAATCCAAATTTTTTTGAAGTAGCTGAATATATTGATGATCTGGTTGATCGATTTTTTGTGCTGTATTTATTGCTTCTTTCAAACAGTAATTCGCGTTTACCCAATCTTTTTGTACTTGATAAATCACGGCTAAATTAGCATATTGTGTACTGATTGCTGCTTGATCCATTGGTGTATGTTTTAACAATAGAGCCATAGCAGATCGACTTAATTGAGTAGCTGTTGGAATAGCATTGTGTTTCATCAAACATTTTGACATGACATTATAAATATCAATATAGATAAAATGGTCTTCATCATTACCCATTAAAACTTCTAATTCCTTCGCTACTCGATATTCATGTGCTATAGCACATACAAAGTTTTCTTGCCCAATATAATATTTGGCTAAAAAATGACGTTGGTAAATATTCAGTAATTGCCGTGAAGGAAAATTAGCAATAGTTTGACGGCAATGCTGAGGAATTGCGGAAAGAATTTTTTCTACTTCAATTTGTTCTACGATTGTGAGTGATGATGATGATGATGATGATGGAAAGTTCTGATCAACAATATTTGAATTTGATAAGAGTAAATTACCATCATTTGTAGAACTATGAATGCAACCCATTTTGGAATAAAAGAAAATCGTAATTATTCTTTAACTAATTGAACAAATGCCAATAATAGAACTATTCTTCGTTATCTAAAAAAGAACAATCATATTCGTCGTTACCTTTTTCTCATACTATTTATCGTCAACTCTCGCCTGTTTCTTGCTCATCAAATAGTCAATTTACGAAAACGTTTTTCTGGTAAGTTTTCGTTCGGAATATCAAGAATTATTGAGAAATAAGTAAAATGTTCTGTTCTAATAACTCCAAATCTTTATTTATCTGAGTTTCGTTCGCACGAGATCATTTTATAGACATGATTCGATGCAACACACTATCTTAATGTCAGTGTGTCATCACTTTCGAAAAGCAATGGAGAACTATGAAAAAAACGGAACAGATAAAGGGTTTGATACGATGTAATATGAATCGGAAATGAAACAGTGCCATTTTTAAACTTTCCAACATTTGTAATCTGAATGGTAATTTTTCCTTTGTTGAAAGGAGGGTGTGGGTGTGTAATAGCTACCAAGACGCGTTTCGTCTCTGCAAAAGGACTCTTGAGGGTGTGGGTGTGAATAGGCTGTCATGATCTAGATTTCGACCTTGCTAAAGGGTCTCATCAGATGGCTTAAATTATTCTGAATTATTCTTAAACGAAAATTCGAAAAAAATTCAAAATCTTCAAGAATTTGCAAAATCGTTAAATTATATTAAATAAAAAGACAATAATGTAATAGAAGAATCAATTCATAAATCACTATTCTGCTGGTGATCGTTGTTGAATGAAGGATGTTGCTGTTGTTTGATTCGGTTTGTTTGAATTGCTTTTTTTCCGTTGATTAGGTAATGCTGTTGTTCCAGTTGATATAAGCAGTAACATTGTTCTATTCCAAATGAAGCTAGCTGAAAGAGGACTGATGTTTCGCTACTGTCGTTCGTTTTTTGCTGTGTCATTATTGAGTCTTGAGAAATATGGTGTTGTCTTATTTATAGTATCTGAAACAGAAAAGAAATCAATTTTGAAATAGTGATTTATATTCGGTTGTTTGTTTTAGATCTTTTTTTAAATTTTTTTTTGTAAACTATTGAAGCTGAAATTTATCTCATAAGTTTTTTTAAAAAAGTTTAGTTTGATAGGAGCATCAAAATCAGTTGTTTTTAAGTTGTTTATGTTTTGTGGTGACTTGAAGACTGGTGTATTGTGTTTCCGATGTTGTTGATTATTTTTTCGTTGGGTCAGATGCATTTTTTTTTCGTGATTGTTGTCTTTTTCTTTGTCGTTCTAGGAAAATAGAATAAAATGAAATATTGTGTGTCGATTAATCTCTACACTGCAAAAAAAATTCGTAGAATACTAAACCCTTAAGGGTTGATGAAAGTGCAACGTATAATAAACCCTTTTCCCGTTTTTGAAAATTTTCATAAACCCTTTAAGGGTTTATGATTATGTGGAAAATACCATTTAGGGTTTATGAAAATTTTCAAAAACGGAAAAAGGGTTTATTATACGTTGCACTTTCATCAACCCTTTTTGGGTTTAGCATTCTACGGATTTTTTTACAGTGTAGTTACAAATTGAGTTTCATTATCAATAAACGGTCAAAATGATGACGAATTTATATATTCAGAAAAAAAGTTTCGAAATTGTTTCTCAACGAATGATGATGGATATCTAAATAGTGTTTTCTATATATAGGAAGAAAATCTAATGAAAAAAAATATTTACCCGTTGTACAATAGACTTAACTTAATATAGATTCGTTCGTTGTTGAATATTTCAAATGTTGATGAATTTCTTAGAGCACGTGTAAGACTTGTTTTTATAACATTGACGAATGTATGTCTTGGATGATCAGATATAAATGGTACAACATAAGGTTCTGCTGCTGGTTTATGATATACAGATGTTGAAAGCGTACCATTGTTATTTGTAAGAGCAACATCAAGAAATGGAAGACTTATGCTAATTTTATATTCTAATTTTATATTTGAGTGCCAAGTATTTGCATCGTTTAATAAATTCTTCAAGTCATTTTCGGATCTATTCCATGTCATAAAAATATCGTCGATGTATCTATCAAAATGATTCGAAATAAATTTTTATTGATTGTAATTCATTCTATTTTACTCATCGGCCATAAAATTCACCTGTCATATCTTGTCGACGAACAAGTTCTTTTTGCCATTTCCACATAAATATATTGGCTAATGTTAATGTAAATGATGATCCCATCGCACCACCAAGCACTTGTCGATAAATCTT